>PPJA03000030.1:0-62318 GCA_003707425.3 Kodamaea restingae
GGGCAGCCATGGTCATAAAAGTAAAAGTCTTGGAAAATTGCATTGTATTGTATTGATGAAGGAAGGATAGCAGGCTGAACCTAGCTGTATTTATACACTTTTGATCCGATGCCTATTTTTTTTGCAACCATTCGGCTTCTAAAAATAGCATGACGTAGGATTATGTCATTTCGTACGAAAATACATCATTAACGTCTGGAATTACCGATGCCGATAATACTAGAGTAAAGTGTGGGGAAGTCGTAGATAGGGGGTTGGGTAGAGGGTTTTGAACAGTTTGGTTGGTGTGAAATGAGTTTGGGTAGTCGTCTCCCTCTGTAACTTGTGCGGTTTTATCGGATTAGGTGACTTCAATGTGACTTCAATTAGCAACTTCAGCCAATTATGCGACCTGAAAAGACTTTGTGACTTCCACAAATTATCTGAATTTAACAAACTTGCGTGATGCCGGGGGAATTTGGAGGGAGATGCCAAGAAGAATACTTTGGTGATTTGCACATAGACTTCAGGAAAGTAGGAAATGGATAAGCTTTGGTGATTTTCCAAGGATAACCAGGACATAAAGTGTCGAGCATGAGTCTGTGGGTCTCTGGGATCATAAAAATCACTTGTTGAAAAAGGTGATAAAAATACATTGGAATTTACCCCAGGTTACATTGCATAAAATCCGATGCTAATGCCTTGCGAAAAAAGAAAGCCCTGTGTGTTGCGGTTTTGATGGAGGTTGAACTGAGTTATGTGGCGGTGTCCCATTTTTCCGTGGACTCCAACCTGAGGTTGTATTTTTCTAAAGCCACGGGGTTTCAACATTAGCTGTGCTGAGGCCCCACTATGGAAACAACCAAGCAGCCTCTCACCGTTTGCCGTGCAGTAACACCGGCAGGTATCCTTCGCAATTGCCCCACTTTCAAACATTACAACCAGTCCTACTTACCGAAACTGGCCGCTACTAGCTGCCTTCAAATGGCCTCAAGAAAGCAATTGCAACCACTACAAAGAAACTTAGAAACGCATAAAAAGTAAACCAAACCCTCAAGCCAAAGATCGCTGCAACCATATGCATTCAACACAAAAAAACCATTTCAACAAGGCAGAATTTGCAGTGAAAACACTAAGTAACAGCACCAAGGTACCGACAAATGTAAAGAAAAACAACTTTTATCTGAATAAGCGTCGTGTTACCGAGGGTGCTGCTTTTCTTGCGAGGGTTTTCAATGCTACCGACAGCCGAACACTGTTCAGGTACAGGTTTTATAGGGTACCTTAGTAGCTGATATAGTCAGTGAAAATTACTAAGGCAGATGTGCCCAAATACTTGCAGGCAAAAAGCCCATTGTTTGTGCTTATATGGATATAGATAAATAACAGCTGGTGAAAAGGTATTAGTTAAAGGAAGTGATTTAGCATTTTTGGAGCTAGGATTGTATTTATCATTAAATTGCCAGGTACCAAGGGTACTAGGTAGTGCATACGATACTATCCTTCTGTCGGCTATAAGTGCCACCATACCAGCGTTACTGTGTGATATGTTTAAATTACCTTAATAAACAAGTTATAAGCTAATTTCCTCATTAATAGAGGAATCTGACATAAATCTCCTTTTATTGAATGTCCGTGGGGATTGCTTTGGGTATAGATATTTGTATAGTCTGTGTTCAGTAGTTTGTGATTTTAAATACTTGGGGAACTGGGGGGTATGATATAAATGACAATGGTGGGTAATACTATGATTGACTGGGGCTAGTATTCAATGAGGCATTACTTTGTACCAACTTAAAGCGTAGATTAGCCGATACCCTATCGTAAGCGCCTTATTAAGATCGAGACTGTTGTAAATCGTGTAACGAAGAGTTAGCTACATAAATTAAGTGCATAGTGCAAGGTTTTCTTGCTGCAAAAATGGTTGCAAAAGCGCCTGAAATTAAGTTTCAGTTTTATAGCTTTTGTAGATGTTTGAAGCCTCAGTTAGTCATATAACTAAAATAAAGCCTTTAGAATATAAAAACCTCGTATAACTCGGCTTCTGTTGGTAATACGTTCTCTTTATGGTTTTGTAAAAGAGTCACATTATTTAACACTGCCTGTATATCCTTCATCGTATTCAAATATATATTAGAAAGTTCCATTCGAAACCGTTCGACAGCTGCTAAAACAGAAACCTTTTATATCTTAACTTTTGTCCTTCACGCGATTGTAAATTATTTCTGTTTGTGACTCCCGCATTTTGATATCCTACTTGGGCGATTTTGCAGCCTTGCCTCTTTGTAATAATCAGCATCTATAAATTGACACTACCGAACTTGTAATTACACACCAATCGAATCCCTACACTGTGATAATACGACGTTGGGTCTCACGAAGGAGTGTACGTTTTTGGGGACTTTACAGCGCGGCAACACTTTCAGATAAGAGTGTAGGTTGACTGCAAGGATAGCGGCAATTTGGATAGTCGATCTTGCCATTTTACACAAGTGGGTGCTATTCTGTCTCTTGTAGTGGGCCGTAACGGTTTTTCAGTAAAGGCGACCCCTACGGCCAGGACAAGGTACCACGGGGTGCAAGTTTTGCCACTAGAAACATGGGGTGTGTATGTGAATGTTTATGTACATACCCCTACCGAGTGCGTCAGTGTGCGTCAATGTAAAATTCAGGTGCCTTTATTAATAGCAAATTAATGTGCGAAGGAGAGGTTTAAAAGGGAGGTTAATACGTATTTCCAATAAACGAATATGTTATAAATCATGCATTGCAATGTCGTATATCATTAGCTCCCGCAAAACTTGACAAAACCACACTTCTTTTTGTGCACAACTGAATGTAGCAGGCGCTAAATAGTCTGCATATTTATTGACTAAATCATGCAGCAAGCATTCTGCAAGGAACATAAGCAAGCCCCTCATAGGACCTATCAAGTAACCAACAAGAAGAAACGGGATTCAAATAGTGTATGCGAGTTTTTACCTTTTTTGATTCGTGATCAGCAGGACGCACTTAAGAGACCTGAAGACTTGAACAATGATGATTCAGTAGTAATTGTAAACAATTGAGGAACCAATAAAGTTAAGACCGAAATAGTTTATGTTTGAATCGCAGCGGCGGCAGTAAAGTGATTTCTTACCAGCAACTAATTCCTAAAAGATACACAACTTCTGAATCTAATTTCATGAAAGTAAATTATATCAGCCCTTTTCTAGCCAAAATTTGCAGCAATAAATTTTTATGCAGCTGCCTTGGCTCAAAAGGTCAATACAAATTTCATGTAATACAGTGTATTTCACTATTCGCCTTTGCCCAACCTCACCCAAACTTATATTTCTTATTCGCTTATACGAGTTGTGCTCATCAAGAGTGAATAAGGTATTTATGCTCGGCTACATCAAGATTGTATGAAGTTATTTATGCTAGAAAGCATGATGCTATTTAAATTTATCTAATGAAACGCCACTATGTCATGCGGTTGTAGTATATGTAGGGGGCTATCTACTGAGTACTGCAGTGGATGAAGTGACATGAGCGGCTTATGCAGAGATCAGTTGCCTAGACTGGCGGGAAAACGACATGCTTGGAGTGCGTGGCTGAACGAACTGCACTTTTTAGTCAATTAAGCAGTTTTGTTTGGATATGAGCCCCTACTGCCACTGCAGTGTGCAACGAGTTGGGATCGTTGGAATAGTTCCAAATCAAGAAGTCACTGATATCAGAGACATTCAAAGTAGTTCGAAGTCATTGAGCTCACTCTTCACAGACTTCGTCAGAGCTTCTCTCCTCCATCACTGCAACGACAGCCTTGTACCCAAAACCAATCAAACAGCCGATTGTAATGACCACCGTCGCAGTCGCATAAACCGCACTCATAGCACGAAAAAACACAAAGCCATCTCCAAAGTTTGTGTAGAACTGGTGATTACCCAACGACATTGTTCCCATCGGGAAAGTCATTGACCAAAAGCCCTTGAAAAACTTCACCACACCATGCTTGGTGTGGGCAGAGTTGGGCGTCCGTGCAAAGGGCTTCAGCTTTGAGAGCGTGCTGACAACAGCTAAAAACGTCATGAAGTAACCAAAAGATATGAGCATGAGGCCTGCAAGACCACACAAGACCACCAAAATGGACCCGATGGCCACCGCGGCCTGCTCGCTCGCAGCTTCCAGCGGGAGGAAGCGCGCCCAGTGGCTGGAAATGCCGTTTTTGTGAATCAAATCAAAGCAATTGGCGCCAAAACTGAGAATCGCATACAGACCTTGGCCCAAAAAGCCAATGGGCAAGAACATCAGAAAAACCATGTTGGTGGATGGAATCTTGTGGATGAAAAGACGGTGGAAGTAGATGGTGGTGATCATGAATGCCATGGTGATACCGATGGCCCACATCACAAATGTCCACACCAAGGTCAAGACCTGGAGCCGAACACTGGGCAAGGCCGGCAAAATGATGTTGCCCAGCGAAGACGCCACACAGAGCGACACTACCGGCATCAAGAGCGTGATGTTGAGGTCGCGGAGCTCAAGTTTTGGGGCATGGCCCGATCTTTCGAATTTGGCAACATACAGGAAGTAGAAGGTGATGAACGAAGTGTACAACAGAAGCACAACCGCCACCCACCACAACACCCACGCTCCAATGGCACCGTGCTTGTAGTCCTTGACGAGGAAAAAGATGTAGTTGACAATGGTGGTGAATCCCATTGCCACGCAGCCCATGAAGACCGACTGGCGGATGTCCAAGTTATACACCAACCAGCGCTGCGGATGGCGGATGCAGCACAATACAAACAGCACTGTTGAAATCAAGAACGCGCAGCAGCAGAAGAAGAACATGATGTACGAGCAGACCACCATCCAGTGCGCGGGGTAGGCAAAGTTTGACAAAATGTTGGAGCTGATGCCTGTTCCCATGACGGTGGCGTAGAATGCCGGGGTGAAGTTTTCCACCAAGTTTGTGTCCATGACTTTGAGGATCTGGCGGAAGAGCGAGGTTTCGCGGGGGGCCTTGGGGGGTTTTTCACCAAAGTGCGATGGCCACATGGGGTTGTGTGAGCTGGAGGCGCTGTTTATGTGGGATGACGAGGATGACATGTTTTGCTGCTGCTTTGCCTGTCTTATGACTGGCATGTGGTTCACGGTAGCTGCGTGGGGCAATTCGTCCTGGAGGGTGCTTTCGCTAGTTGATATTTCCATGGAAGAGGTTTCTGATTCAGTATCGGGCGATGGGTGATGAGATGCAGTGGTGATGGGGTATCAATAAATATTAGGTGATATCAGTTGGTATTGTGTGATATCAGTAGGTGAAAAGTAGTTGTAATATTAGCTATTATGGCAATATAATGGTGTGATAGAGTTGATGTTATGAGCCTTCGATGACTAAATTCTATCAACGTTCTGCTGAATATGGTATACTCCTTCTGATGAATATGGTATACTCCTTCTGATGGTATACTCCTTCGATGAATATGGTATAACCTTCTGATGAATTCTATCGACCTCTGCTGTATTATCACAATCTATGCGAGAACGTATCTTATCCTTGGCCTCTCCACAAGCAACCAGTTTTTATCACTATTCTGGCTCGAAGTTGATGTCGTGATCAAACAGGAAATCGTGGGCCTGCTGCTTTTTTATACTTTTGCAAAGATGACTCCGCAGGGTTTCTTTTTTTCTAAATGCCCAATCGAGAAAAAGCCGCCCGGCGAGTTGTGTGGGTGGGGATTTGACTTGTGGGGGAGAGTGAAGGAGAGGGCGAGAAGGGGCGAGAAGAGGGCGAGAAGGGGCGAGAAGAGGGAGAGAAGAGGGAGAGAAGAGGGCGAGAAGGGGCGAGAAGGGGCGAGAAGAGTTATATGAGTGAATTGTTACTTTGATGTTGTGTATTGCGCTGGTCAAGTAGTGTAGTATGAGCGCAATCGTTCAACGGGTCAGCAGTGGTTTTTAAGATATGTGGTGTACATTCCATTTTACGCGACCTTTTTCAGTACAAGTCCACGTACTACATGTAAATCTATGTACTATTAGTCTCCACTGGTTTGTCTTCCTGTGTTTGCTCTCGGTTGTCCCGCCGGATGAATGGACTCGCTATGGATTCATAGTATCCACGGATAAAGAACAAGTTTCAGAAAAGCCAACAGTTTGGACAAGAGGTATGTTAAGAAACGACGGTGTCGGCAAGACAAGGAAGTAGAATGCTATCAGAGAATCGTATTGTAAGAAGAAGGTGTGGGTTATCGTAAAATGACAATCAATGTCGGAGCACGTAAGCCGCACATGCGTGTCTATACCAACAGGTTTATGCAGTTTACGACCCCTTCAGTTTGCAAGTCTACTTGACGTAGACAAACAGACACACAGAGGAAGGTGCGCAGTGCCCCATCTTTTGGTTACGGTCACGCATTCGTTTACGGAGACCACCGTAAATATTAGGCCAAGAGCCGTACGCATCCGTTTCTCACTATGCACGTGACCGTAGCACATCGGCCCAAAACAAAACGGAACCACAAAAAGACATAGTACCGCTGAATGAACATCATCTTCATGATAGTCATACTTTGCGGACGCAACCTATAGCATCCGCCATCTACTACCCCTTTGCTCATCCCGTCACCTCCGCCACTTCCGTTTCTGGAAGTGCCACGTCGGCGCCTACACAGCCCCAGCGGCCCTTCCCAAAGCGGAAGTGCCGCTCACGGGCGGCATTTTCCCGCTCTCCCTAATTTGCTCATCGTTTCATTCGTGTCAGTTTCTGGCGGCTGAGCCCAGAATGACCCCATGTGTGTGTTGTATTTCTACACACTTTCTTGCATGTCTACATAGTGTGTTGTGCATTGTATGCCTATACAATAAGTTGTATGTCTATGCACTATGTCGAACTCGCACGATGCCTATGCTTCTTGTCTATGTTATCTTTGTATACATGCATCGGATCACGGTGCAATTCTTCCGCTTTGGGAAATCCCGCTTTGTCGGCAATTGCTGCTTCTGTTTGTGTCGGCCCCGCCAGCTTTTTTCTATATAATGCCGCCCATCCCACTTTTTCATGCACCAAAATGCTTTTACTGTCCTCGATCCAAACGCAACCCCAAGTCCCCCGCTGCACAACGCCCCGCACACTTAGGCCCCCGAAGCTGCTGCCATCAGTGGATGTGCGCTCCACAACCATCGACCTCCCCGAAAACTCAAAGTTCGGCGAGATGATCAAGAAGCTCCAGAACCTCCTCGGCTCGGAGTACGGCTTGTCGCTGGATGACATCGACGTCGAACAGGTCAAGGAAATCATGGAAAGCTACACCTCGGACGAACTCGAATGGAAGCATTTAGCATTGCACGACGCATCACGCAATTACCTGAGAAATGGCATCATCAACATCAACGACAACGCCAATTTGCTTATTTTGGTGTGGTCTCCGGGTAAACTGAGTGCCATCCACGATCACGCGGATGCCCACTGTTGCATGAAGATCTTGAAGGGCGAGCTTGTCGAGTCACTTTACGATGTTCCCGACTCTTCGCAGCCCACAGAGATGGTGGCTCGCCAGCACACCTCCATGTCGAGAGACACCGTGGGCTACATCCTGGACAAGATTGGCTTGCACAAAGTTTCGAATCCGACCGATGACTATTCCGTCAGTTTGCACTTGTACACCCCTCCTTATGCGCTGATGTACGGGTGCTCGATGTACGAGGCTGGCAATGGCAGAAAGCACCATGTCGAGATGTCCAAGTATTATAGTTGGCAGGGGCAGTTGGTGAATGCGAGTAACCACTCGACATGTTAGGAAGGTATATGGGTAGTTTAATGCAGGTTTATGATATGAAGGGCGAGGAAAGAGCGAGGAGAAGCTGTAGTGAAGAGCTTGGAATTGCAGTAGCGAGTTTTAGTCTGTTTTCTTTTTCATTAGGGATCCATGATGCTAAGGGTAGGAAGATACTGCTAGAAATACTGCTATCAAAATGCTAGAATGCTAAAAAGCGAAAATGCTAGTAAAACGCGAAAATGCTAGTAAAACGCTACTAAAATGCTATTAAAATGCCGGTGTACTAGCATTAACATGCTCTAAGACCTGGTATCTAATTCATATTACATGAACAGGTCCACAGTATACTCAAACTACTGCTGGAGATACTACATCTATTCCAGGTGGACTTGGCCATTGGTCCGTATATGAGTCATCGCTCTCCTTACTAAGCCGCACCCCAGATACTTCGAGTCAGCCAATTATCCCAGTTATCCCAGGCCCGCTACGTCCAAGGGCTCGCAGTGGACCCACAATTTCGGTTGTCAAACATTACATAATCATAATGGCTGCAAAATCTCCGCAGCCCTCCATATAAAGAATACGAACGGTCCAGGTACTTTGTGATCTTGTATTACTGACCTCTGCATCGTGAGCTAGAAAAGACAGTTTGGCTAGGGAGAATTTAAGTTTATGTATGATAAACACGAGATAACACGATATATGTGGTAAACGACGAACACAACATACCAATAAATGAAATGTCTGGATTTCTACCATACTGAAAGCAAATAGTTTTGCCAAACCGGCCAGTCTGGTAATCAGTTGGTGAAACCCTCAACGTAGGAAATAATGGTGCAAGTTGTTGGATGGGAATAATTTCACTTTTACTGACCTCTTCAGAAAAAGATGGATGAAAAACCAATCAAATAAGCTCTTTGCGCCTCATTGATCAACTGACTCTTTACTGACCCCGTCAAGTGCTATTAAGTCAAGCTCAGTTATCACTCTCAACAAACAACCTACTAAAATCCCTTCCCCCAGTCAGCGGAACCTGCAACCAATTCGACTCATCATACTTCGCATCTCCCTCAATCACATGGAAAGCATACACAAAGCGCGACTTGTCGGAAACATTGTCCTCCAGCTTGTGCAATACCGAGTGGTGAATCAAAACCAACGACCCAGCCTTGCACTCCACCAACTTGTAGTCCTCTGGAGCATCCACCGGCAACTCACCCTCGTACTCAAGAGGCACAAGCGAGCATCCCTGCCCCCCGGCGTTCCTCACAAACCTTTTTGTCAACGGAAAACGTTTATGCGATCCCGGATTATAAGAAAGACATCCGTTTGCTAGTGTGCAGTCCTCGAGCGCAAACCAAAATCCAAGGGCACTGGCAGGGTCTGTGTACAAAAACGTAGCGTCGGTGTGAGAAGGCACTGCGTTAGTACGTGCCTTGTCGCCTTCGCCCTTGGGCTGCTTGAATATGCACATGCTTTGAAGGACCTGCGGGTCGCGATATTGCAAATCTTTAGCAATTCCCTGAACCTTCTTATCAAACGTCACTTTGGCGAAAGCTGGCTCGTGGAGGTGCAATCCGTGCCCAATCTTGTTGACTGCGCGTTCCTTGGGGTACCTCAAGTTGCCTTGCGCATCGAGCGCGTCGGTATCAAGGAAGTATCCCACTTTATCTCCGGAGTCAAAGAAGTATTGGTCGCCGATATGGTTATCATCATCCACGCCAAATTGCAGCTTGGTGTGATTTTCAAAGTCGAATTCGCTGAGGAGTTCTTGCAGGCGTTGGAGAAGCACCTTGACCTCCTCATTGCTGAGGAAGTCCGGGATACAGAGCATTCCTTCGTTGTTGAAGGCGTCGATTTGGGCTGGTGAGAGCATTTTTTTTTTAAAGTATCTACTGTTTAAGGAGTTAATCTGATTACAAGTTGAATATTGAGAAGTTAAGTAGATGGAGAGTTCAAGAAATCAGTGATTAGGAGGAGGTAGATAGGATGACGAGCGAGAATACATGGGAGATTGTCGCTAGAGACCATCGTTCGAGACAATGTGAATGTGAGAAAATAGAACATTAGACACAAACAGCACGAGTAGAATAATACAACATCATACAACATAAACAGAAACAGAACACAAACACACAATAAATTAGTGCTCGTTCCATAATCCCGTTGCATGCCTTGTTATTCTAAGCGGCTGATCATCGAGTGTTCGACAGGCCATCGATAGCGAGTACTTCCATGTGCAGAAGGTCATCGTATGCTAAGTGATATCATTGATATGCCCGATGACATCATCAAGTTTGGAATTGCCCATCCCACGAAACAGTGCCTATATTACTGCAAGGCGCGATGCTAAGGAAGTGTGCGACGTACTAAATGAGCTAAGCTGTATCTACAGAGACTAAAATATTGAAGGCTCGAGAATGGCCCCATTTTCTGTAACACAAACAGTACGTTTAACAAATTGGAAGTTAGTGCCGAGAGATGTGACGATGGGAATGTGATGAGCTGGCGGCCCGTGAAGAACAACTACGCTAGTGTTGAATGAGTGATCGAAGTGTATTGAAGCGTAGAGGCGGAGAAGGGTGAAAGCGTCAATTGAAACGGAACCAACAAGTAGAATTCAATAACCAACTGGGTCAGAAAATCAAAAGGTACAAACTGATCAAAAGTTGAATTTGTACCCAAAACAGAATGTAACATTGTCAATGTAACATTATCAATATGTTCAACAAACGAGTTAGTAGTAAGAACCGAATAAAATGTTTAACAAACGGCCAACATCAAGCGACTTAAAAGTGTAGTTGGCGCAGTTTAGTTACAAATTGGACCCAACCTTCTTTTTGCGAGCCTATTAATTGGCTGCAAATATGAGCAAACAATGCGCAAGAACTCAGAAGGTGAAGGAAAGAACTGAGAAAAGTCGGCGATGTATGGAAAGGTACCTGGTTTTGCGAGAATTGGAAATTATATTGAAGTGGTATGGACCGCGCAACACGTAAGAATGCTCCAAACACAAGAATTATTGGATGAAATTTTGGTTGACACAATGCTTAAAATCATCCCAAGGTATGCCTGAAGATTAATCGTTCTGTGTGAATCGTTTGACAACTTCATCTTCTAACTTTCCATGTTTTATTAAATCCACATAGTGGTCTATTAGCTCACACATAGGAAGGCTACAGAAACCCTCTTGAAATGATGTCTATGTATTTGTAAGCCATCTCTAGAAGCGTGCGAATTTTGCAGCCATCGGATAATGGGGCCGCCGCAGTCAGCTCAAATAATACGTGGAAAACGAAACAAGGCGTTTTCTGGAGTATGTGTAAAACCAGCTAGCCATATTGGTTTTGCATTCATCCACAATTGAACTGGTTGGCACTGAGAGACTTAGAATTTAAAACTACTCAATTGTCAAGTTGTTACACCAAACCGAGGACAGGCACAAGTGTAATAAAAGTCGCCCACGATTAGCCAACGTCAATCCATGCTAAACGTGTTTATAAACGAATATGTACTTGTGAAGTCAACTTCCAAAAATGCACGAACTGAGAAAGCTAACAATATGCGTTAAAGGAAATATATTCAGGATATAAGGCGTATTTAGGAATACTTCAAGCCACTCTATAAACGAATACACTTTAAGCAATCTATAAACGAATACACTTTAAGCAATCTTAAGAAATTACCTTTTAAACAATCTTGTAAGTAACCACAAACGAAGCTTGTCATTGCACAATGCTATTACTACCTGTTTTCCACTTCTTCGGCTCAATTACTTATGCTCCACTCCCTCGAAAAATAAAAACCAAGATCAGTCCACCTCATTGCGTGATCCATCCCTGAGTCTAGGCCACCTTCTTGCTCCGATCCCATGCACTTAAACCTTGCGAAACCAGCCTGACAACTATATGCACTACCCTTTATAATTGTATGCGATTAGAATTTGCACCCAAAAAAACACGCAGAAAGACTCCACAGGTCTATATAAACCAGTAGATCCATATTGCCGCTTAAACTTCAATTACTTATCTTCATGGAAAAAATCACCTTTTGTACCAACTGGGAGGCTGCTCCCTACCACATCCCTCTCTATCTTGCCCAAACTAGGGGTTACTTCAAAGAACAAGACTTGGACATCGCCATTCTTGAACCCCTGAACCCGTCAGACGTCACAGCATTAATTGGAACAGGCAAGATCGACATGGGCTTCAAGGCCATGGTCCACACTTTAGCTGCAAAAGCACGTGGCTTTCCCGTCACCTCCGTCGGTTCGCTCCTCGACGAGCCTTTTACCGGTGTGCTCTATTTGAAGGGATCGGGAGTTACCAGCGACTTCACCTCTTTGAAAGGAAAGCGCATTGGTTACGTGGGCGAGTTTGGCAAGATCCAGATCGACGAATTGACCAAGCACTACGGAATGACTCCTGACGACTACACTGCTGTTCGCTGTGGCATGAACGTAGCCAAGGCAATCATCAACGGCGAAATAGATGCTGGAATTGGTATTGAGTGTGTTCAGCAGGTTGAGTTGGAGCACTTTTGCCGTGCTCGCGGCAGAGACGTGGGGGATGTCCAGATGTTGAGAATTGACAAGTTGGCTGATTTGGGCTGCTGTTGCTTCTGCACCATTCTCTATATTGTAAACGACGAATTCTTGGCCAAGAATAAGGACAAAGTCACCAGGTTTATGACTGCAGTGAAGAAGGCAACTGACTATGTTTTATCTGAACCTGCTGCTGCCTGGGAAGAGTATGTTTCTTTCAAGCCTCAGTTGAACAGCTCCATGTGCAAAGAAATGTTTCTGCGCTCTTACGCCTACCTCTCTGAGTCTTTATACAACGTCCACCGTGATTGGAACAAGGTCACTCGCTACGGCCAGAGGTTGGAAATATTGCCTGAAGGCTACAAGCCCAACTACTCCAACGAGTACTTGTCATGGCCAGAGCCGGAAGAAGTTGAGGACCCTTTGCTTGCTCAGGAGATGATGTTAAAGCTCCAGGAAGAATGCAGAAGCTGTAGGGGTGGGTACAGGCGTTTGGCTACCAAGTAGGTATCACAAAGTCTTCTGTCTGCTAATATTTTGAATCTGAAGCCTATTTGAGTACTGTAAATACAAGGCTTGCTGTAGCTGCAAGCACTTCCAACAATTTTTGGGTACAAGCATGGGGTGAATGAAGCGTGCCAATAAATTGAGTGTGATTAAGTTAGTCATACAGTGTGTGGTGCTAGCTTAGAGTTTGACAAAACAGTTATTGTCGGAGTGAGAAAGACGATCCGAAAGACACTAGCCAGTGTTTTACTGACATGCTGTTATTGTAGGTATACACCAGATCTTGGCTTGAGGTCAATTTGCAGCCATGTTTCCGAATGGAGACATTAGTAATGGATTACGTAAGCACGGGGTTGTGGGAAGAATGCCAAAGGAACTACTGAAGCCCGCAGTGGTTATGTTGGTGTAGGTTCGCTCTTGGCCTGGTGACGCTAGTTAAGTTCAAGCCAGAAGCAAGTATATTGGTGTCGATGCTGATTTGGCCTGTTGATGCTAGTTAATATCGTTTAGTAAGAATCTTTGTGTGGACATTCAGTCATATGTACTGGAAAAAAGACGCCCAGTGTAAAGACCCGCATCCTTTCATGTGTCAGTCAATGTACAAATGTGGCAGGTATATAATACCAGGTAATTTAGAATCCTTTCCCAACCCTATTCAATTGAAAAAAAGATATCCAAGGAAAGCCTTCAAAAAAATGGTGTAAGCCGTAACCGTAAGAAGCTTAGTAATCTGTGAACTTAGACAATTCTCTACTAGGTTCTCTTTATAATGTTTCAGACGCTAGCATGGTAAGCATTTTCCAGAATCATCTAGGACTCACTCCGATTGAAATTTCAATTACAATTTGGCACTCGCAATCTCTAATGACGTATATACTTTGATGTAATATTTAGAAGGGAGCGCATCTTGGCTATCCTATTTACAATCTTTACCACAGACCAGAACCCATGAAGGCAAGGAGACAGATATCTGACTTAACTGACTTCTTGCAAGCCAAACCGAATTAGGGATCATATTGAAAGCATCTTACTCACTCAGTTACAAGTTTTGAGTAACTAGGTCCGCGCGTCAGTAACTCACAGTAACAGCTCGCTGCACCTTAACGGATTCTTACCGATTCTTACCCATTCTTCACACACTTTCACTTGCTCTTTCCTGACTCCTTCAGCTCATCGCACGCACCTTATTTGTAGAGGAAACTCAACCAAGACTCCTTTCTCTTCTCTCTCTCCTCAGCAGGAACAAACGCATCAATGTGCTTCTTGATCTTCTCCACACCCTCAGCAGCAGTAGCTTCTCTGCCAATCACATCAACAAAGTTTCCTTCCTTATCCATGAGATAGAAGAAAATCAGGTGATCCACAAGGTAATCCTGACCAGGCTTCACATCTGGAGGAGTCAGGAAGTACACACGGTATTGCTTACAGGCCTTCTTCACGTTTTCGTATGTTCCAGTGAGTCCAATGATCGAAGGATGGAAGTCTTCCAAGTACTGCTTGACAATTTCCGGCGAGTCTCTGGCAGGGTCACATGTGATGAAGAGCGACTGCAACTCGATGTTATCCTTCTTCAATGTCTCCAACATCTCACCCAATTTGTCGAGCTCATCGGGACAAACGTCAGGACAGTGGGTGAAACCAAAGTAAACGAGCGAGAACTTGTCGCCAATCAACTTTTCGTGCGTGAATGGCTCATTGTTGTGGTCGACCAAGTTGAAAGGACCTCCAATTAATGGCTTTCCGTACCCACGTTTGGCCTCTGTTTCCTTTTGCAATCGCAATTTTTCCTTCTGCTCGTTGAACCAATACGTGAATCCACCACCGACGACGATGAGGACAACGACGGCCTTCCATGTTGCAAATTCGATGGAATTTCCTCCGGCAAACTTTCCGCTGGAGCTTGCACTACCGCCAATGGCGACTCTGCTGAGCGGTCTTTTTTTTGGTTTGACCTCTGATGAGTTGGTTGTCTCTTGGAGGAGGAGTTTGGTCGAGGTGAATGTTCTCGTGGCAAGGTTGAATCTGTAGTGAGGGAATATTCTCGCAGTGCGGGCGGCACGCATGGTGAGTTGTGGTGTGATCATTGAATTTTTTATTTTTCACTTCACGGGTAATAAGCGAGGTAAGCGCGAGTACATTAGTGAATGCTGGTTTAGTTAGTGAGTGCTTGTTTACATAATGAATGCTTGTTTACATAACGAATGCTTGTTTACATAACGAATGCTGTTTACATAATGAATGCTTGGTTTAGTTGCTGAATACTCAGTCAGCCACTCAATACGTAGTCAGCCACTCAATAGTCAGCCACTCAATACCTATCTTCAGGTAATAGTTACTGGGTTGTCCTAGTACGATTCTCGATAAGTCAGTCAAAACCACTTAGTCTCAATCAAGCCCGTGACTATGCGCGAACTGATATCTTTATTCCCTCTATATCAACCACCTTCAACTCAGTATCCAACACAAATAAATAGCCTCTTTGGCTTTTCCCTTTAGTTGGATAATAACTTGCAACAATTTTAAAGGGCTTCACCAGAGTATAGAGTAAATAGTATCCAATCAGAAGCTTGATGCGACAGATCCTCTTGCAGTTTTGGATTGATCGCCACCGCATACTGGCGGGGCTACACGCTACATTTCGGTCCATCCGACTGTAATCAGATGTGGTTTTACCAAGCGCCACCAAATGTCTATTTCAACACGACGCCCGTATAAATAGACAACAAATGCCATTGGGGATTTACAGAAAGCTCACATCATGAAACCAAGCTAGCTGCTTTTCCCTTGTATTGCCAAAATATGGCGCTTGTTGTGCTCCTGTTGTGCTCCTGTTGTACTCGTGTTTGTTGTACTCGTGCTTATTTATTGTACGCATGCTTAATGTGTTGTCCGGATTTTGTTATAGTCAACCACTACATCTTTGACTTCGCAAGCACCTTGTTAAAACTACCTCGCTCTTTGCAAAGAGTTTGAGAATCGATCTTTTTTCTACATGTCCCTCATCGAATGGTGCCAGGCCAATGGCGCCTACTTAGCCCCATCGCTCGCTATCAAACAAATCACTCCAGGCAACACCGGTGTATTCTCCAAAGAATCCTGCGAGTCCACCATAAAAGTTCCCACCAAGCTCATCATCACAGCTCGTACCGCAGAAGACCACTTCGGAAGCCTCTTTTGCAAGAAAAACCTGCTTTTGAAGTTGTACTTGGCCAAAGCAAGATCTGAAAAGGTCTTCCATCTGCCCTACATCGATATGCTCCCCACATTGGACCAAATAAACACCCCTTTTGTGTGGTCGCCGCAAGATTTGGCCTTGCTCAAGGGAAGCAACTTGGGAAATTCTCTCCGTGGCCACCTCACCCACGTTGTTGAAGAGTGGTTTGAAACCATCAGTGCTATCCCAGAAACCATTTCCAAGCCTGAAGAACACTTTGCCAATATCAAATTCTACTACGAGTACAAGTTCTACACCGAGCAAGACCTTTACGATTTCTTGCACAGCGAAAAATCAACATCCAACTGGACCAGTTTTCCTGCATTTTTGTGGGGATCCTCGATCCTCAAGTCACGCGCTTTCCCGGCCTATTTGATGAAGGAGTATTTGGGTGACGACGTTGAGCAAGATGATATGATGTTGCTTCCATTGGTGGACTTACTCAACCACAACCCGCAGTCCCAGGTCCACTGGACCGCACAAGACGGCCTGTTCTGCTTCAAATGCGACAACGCCCAGGAAAATGCCGAGTTGTTCAATAATTACGGCATGAAGGGTAACGAGGAGTTGCTTTTGGGCTATGGCTTCACTATCGAGAACAACAGTGCTGATACTGCGGCGTTGAAAATTAAGGTTCCGGCAGAAATCCAGCATGAAATGTCCAAAGACGGCATCACCCTACCAAAATTGAGTGACTACACATTTTCGGTGGTGGGAGATAACGACAAAAACGTGGATGGTAACGACGATGAAACTAGCCTTTTGTTTTTCGTCTCCGCTACAAACATCCCTGAAAACCTCATCCAAGTGTTCCAGTTCCTCGTCAAAAACAAGTGGGACGGCAGTCACAAAGCCCTCCGCGCACAGTTTGCAGGTTTGAACTACTTGAGACAAGCCATGGAGCAGAAAATGGCCCTTATCAATGTGCCTACGGATAAGTCGCTGCAAGTGATGGAAAATATCCATAATTATCTTTTCCTGCAAAAAAGCATTTTTGCAGCCGCAATCAAAACCCTCAAGCGGAGGGAGAAGGAAATGCTCGCTGCCCACAAGTCAAACTTGCTCACTTTGAAGAAGGTGTACAAGAACGACGAGCCATTGAAAAGAGGTTTGATTGTGGGCTTTGGTGCAATGGACTGGGATGCTATTGTTGAGCTGCAATTGCAGGACCAGGTTTGGTTGCTTTACTTGATTAGATGCGCAAACAGACACGAATTAGAGACAGAAGACCTGTACCTCCCCGAATGGATTGCCAAGTTATTTGCGGAGATGAAGGCGCTTCCTGTTTCAAACGAGGAAATTGTTCTGTATAGAAAGGTATATGAGACACTTATTCCACCTTTAGTCGAGGCTGCACCAGAAGTGTTTGGCCGGGGATCCTGGACTGTGGAGGATTTGATTGCGGGCGCAAGGTTGCTTGACGCCATAAGTTTTGTGAGAGGCAAGGAGCAGGAGTGTATTGTTGTGGAGAATGAGTCTGAGTGAACGCAAGGTAAGTTAATGATATATTAGGTGGGCAGACCTGAGAACGCTGTTTGATGAACTATAGTAGTATGGTTTTTGAGGTACGTATGCGGACAAGCTCTATCATGGGTGCAAAAAGCCCCACTTGGTGTATTTTTTGCACAATTACGAAACGCTCTAGTAGTATGCAAGTATATGCAAGTGAGGTGCACATCATGCACCTGCATGAATTCACACCCCATCGTACACCGCAGTGACCGTAGGGATCGCTAAGAGCAGGAAGCGGCAGCCGCTTCCCATCCTATTTGGTGGTGCGGCACCCCACTATGCCCCACCACCACTCGCCCCCACCTCCTCCGGTGGCTACAGCTGTGGCCCGACAATTGACCACACTACATGGGCCGCCCCTCTACAAGCTACCCCACTACAAGCTACCCCGCTACAAGCTACCCCACTGCAGGTTTCCCTACTGCAACCAATGGTCCCAGGTGGGGCCTTTTTGCAGCCATCCCTACAAATAAAAACCTAACCAACATCCCAACTAAGCAGCATAACCTCACTCATGCAATAGCGGCACCAAAAATAAGTTTTCAAGACCAGTGAGAAATGAACTTGACAGTATCTTCCGAGTTGTTGAATGGTCTAAGCAGCAATTAACCTCGATAGCACCAAAAATAAAGTCTGTACAAGACTGTAATTATACCTATAGGTCCAGCACCCAGATGTCACAATCCATGACCAAAAGCAGCAAGCTTTGTGGTAGTAAGTTTTTTGGCGAGTTAACTCGTCACTCTGAAAAGCTGAGAAGTTTGTGATTTTAAAAACCTGGGAAACTGAGCGTCTTTATATATTCGGACTTGCCGCCAGAGAAATTTACACGCCGGATAATTTACCCAGGACTGGAGAGTAACTTATGACGCCTATAACTCGTCTTCTTGTGCGAATAGTGAGACGGACTATACGTTGGCACTAGTTGTAATGATTGCATAGACGCAAAGCAGCGCCACTCGTATATCTGGCTTGAATTGCCGTTTTACATTCCTATTTGTAAAAACCAAAGTATTTTGCAACCATTTTGTGCGTGGAAGAATTATTTGAACAAAGTATGTAGCTTCGTAGCAAATGGTACTGAGACACCGGAATTGCAGCATGCGACTAACGTCCCCTTGTAAGTACCTTAGATAATGATGCTTTTCTTTGGCTTTGTAAAAAATGCCTCCATATTACCAGAGATATTTGTGAAATCTGTGATCGAATTTAGGAGGTTAAATACATGAGGACTAGTCATACCGTTGACCCACGGCAATTGAAATACCGTGCAAGTCAAGAATCAAACATAACTGTAGAATTCTGTTTCCTCGCGACGAAACTTCCCTAAAAGTAAAAACTATTTGCCTCTTTACATAATCGAACTCTACATCTTGAAGTTTCATTTTTCCTCAATGAAGCTTGCCACTGCACCACCGCATCTTTGACAAAGTGCATGAACGGAATCGAACTGAATTTTGTAAAACTTTTTTAAAATTGATTTCCTCTCCGTGAAGCTTGCCATTGCGCCACTAAAAATAGAAAAAAGCATTGGGTTAAGATCGAACATCATCTTTTTCAAAACTCAATTTAGATTTCTTGCCCACGAAGCTTACCACTGCGCCATAAATAGAAAGCCAGGACGAAATTTCCAAACTGAACTTTATGCTGTCGATTTTAGAAAGTGTTTCCTCGTCAACGCTATCCAGACTGCGCCATGGCATTTGTGTGCCCAGGGCTACAAATTTTTGCAACTTCAGAGCCATGTGCATTTTGTTGAGCTGTTAGGCAATAACTCGTGCTAAAAGGGAATATACTTTGTGTTATTTGAGGTTTCATTGAGTGATAAGCCTGCATCATTCACGAAAACTAGGCACCTTTAAATTAGTTCTGCCACGTATGCCTTGCGGTGACTTGTTGCACAAGATTACATGGTCCCTCCTATAAACTTTGCTAGTCTATCAACTTCTTGGTATTTATGAATCTGCCTACTCCTTACAAACAACTACTTCTAGTACAATATCACATTGGATTGTCAGAGTACGTTGCCCGCCCCAGACCTCTGTAAACCTCCAACTTCTATAAACTTTTGATGTTCATCATCACACCGATTTGTTCGCTCTTCATTGACTTCATTAGTTCCTCGATTCATCCCCACTCCCAAAATCTACAGATTCGCCCATTTACATCGCAGAAGAGCACCGACCTAGTCAGTTTCCATATATTCATATTAAATTGTACATTTACTCCTCCTTGATACCACCGGAGCCAGAAGCCTCAACAGCGTCGACAGAGTGCTTGTCGGTCTTGACCTCACCGGCACCGGTCAAAGCCAGCAAAAAGTTTGGTGCAGCCTTGAATGGTCTCTTGAGGTCACCACTGGCTGGGACACCGAAAAGGTGGATCTTGACAATGTTGGCCTCCAAAGCAGACTTGACAGAAGAAACAGACTGCATGACCAATGGGTTGGTGTACTTCATGTAGACGTGCATGAAACCCATCATAGCCAAGGAGGTGAAGACGGACTTGACCAACTGGTCAACCTGCTGGAGATCGTACTCCTTGACAGTGGTGACAACAGCACGTGGCTCAGTGTTACCGCCCATAGGGTTAGCTGGCTCCACGTACTTCATGGTGGTCAAGTCGTTCTTCTGGGTGATCTTGAATCTGGTGTACATGTAGACACCGAGACCGATGGCCTGGCACGACAAGTAGAAAGCACGGGCGTAGAAGAGGATGTCAGGGTTTGCCAAGTCGAGACGGTTGGCAACCTGCATCATGACAAGCATGAGCACAATGTTGGTGACGGCTGGGTTCATTGTCGAGTAGTTGGTGAAATTTTTTGCCACGAAAAAGTGGAATAGAAAAGAAGGTAGTGGAAGACACAAAGAGAATGGCTTTTTGAGGTAAATTAGTGTTGGTTGGTGGTACCGGAAGAGAGAAGTCAGTGTCAGACTACGTTTGACTCGGGTATATTAGGTGTTTTTGGGTGAGTTTAAGTTTAGTTGGATCAGACGAAATCGTGCGTATTGAAGTGGTTTTGGTGTTCTTCTTTCACTTTTTATGTTAATCACTGTAGGTTGTTCTTACTGTTGATTTTCTGCGGCTCTAATACTACCTTTAGTTTAGTATTTGTCATGTCGAGTATACTCGGGTATTTGGCACTTTTGATCCCCACCACACTCGAAATTTCGGCACTTTCTAATAGGAGAGCTCGTTATCAGTAACGGCATTAACGTCTACAAAAATACCGCGTTTTGTGATCATATTTACGATGAAAACAAATTAAACGCCTGTGCACGAGTATTTCAACCGATTTATTCCTCATGCGAATCGAAAAGTTGGTGCGATAAGACGTCCTATTATGGAGTGTAGATGTTAAGTTCGTGTAGACCGAAATTTATTGCAATAGAATTTGGCTAACCCCACAAATAGGCAGCTTTTTTGTACCACTTGTTTAACGGTGAACTATGAATTTCTTATCAGTAGTCATGGTGTGAATCTAATTGCTTATTTAATAGTTGCGGTGATTCTTTTGCTTATTCGGAACCTTCACGGGTTTACTCTTCCTGTTAGTTCTTAAAATATGAATAATGGCTAGTTCAGTAGACTATGAAGGATTTTATATTTAGCAAAAATCCTAAGAGCCATCTTGGAGTTTCTGATAGTAAGACTTCCTTAAGCCGTGCATCTTTTGTCCGCGACATGTTGTAAAAGAAAACTTACTCCTACAAAGTTGCTCTTCACATCGCTCAAACTGTATCAAAGTGTCACTCGAGGAGAAACATGCTAAGTGTGTAGAACTAATCTTTACTGAATTTACGTTTTGTTTTTCGCTCATATAGACTTTCTTTCTTGACTTGCAAGTTCTCATTCTTAACAATCAATACCAATGCACAAATCGAGGATTATTATACAACTTTTCATTATCATCGTCATATCTCCCCTCCTCAGACATCATTTAATCTTGCTCATTAATGTTCTCGCAAGCAGTCCGTCCACTTATATTCTTTCCGATTAAGATATTTGCTGCAACGGTTTTGCACCCAAAAAACAATCCGCTGAAACACACTAGCCCCTGATTACTTAAAAATCCCAGCTGTTTTTAAGCCATATATACAGTTTTTTAACTTCGTCGCAAGTATCCCGATTAATCGCGTTTCACCATCTTTTGTATTTTACCCACTATATACTAAACATCATTTTTCAGTCCAATCAGTCTGTATCAGCTATCATTCCAACGCTCGCCATTAAACACCCACTGATTCCACTTAGAGCTCTTCCTCTTCAAACTGAACATCACCAAACTCCCAACACCCAATATGCCCCTTCTTGGCCACAGCCTGCACCGTTAACAACTCATCGACGTACTCCTTCACCTGTGGCCTGACGTTCTTTGTGTCCACGACGGCCCAACCCTGAGATACCAAGTCCTTGTTGATCGTGTATGTTGCGTCAGTCAAAGACTTCTCCGCGTCGTAAATCACCGATTCATACTCGGTGCGAGTTCCTGGCAACGCGCTGAGCACCAACTTCTTGTCATAGGTCAACTCATCCAAAGCATAAACAGCCTCAGTCAAGAAGTCCGTAGGCTTTTGTGGTGGCAACAACAAGTTCTGCAAGGTTGTGGTATGCGCAAACGCCGGAATAGTTGCCAAACCAAACTGCAGTGGCAATGCTCTCAATCCCTGAATCGACACTTTGTCCACATTTCCAAAGTCTACATGTTGGACCTCGAACTTTCCAGTAGACCTGTCGTGGTTAAGAACTCTCGCACGGTAGTACTTGCCATTTTCGGCGAACTTGGCGGAAACAAGGTCGCCTTTCTTTGGTGCCCTTTCCAACTTGACCGGACCCAAAACAGCCAGTGCCCCGGGAACCTTGCTGTGGTACTCCTGGAACTGCTTCTTGAAATCAGCAAACTTGGCAGCATCAATGTCGCGGTGGAACGACAAAACACCATCACGACCAACGTCACTCACCTCCACATCCAAAAACACAGGCTTCTGGGTCATCAAGTTCGAAAACTGTTCAACTGGGGCAGCAACAGGCTCGACGTAATCCTTCCAAAGACCCTTTTTGGCAGTCTTCGCACCTTCTTGTGCTGCAGTGAGGTCAGCAGCTTGGGGGTTAGCAGCAATCAGATCGTGCAACTTGGCCAAACCATGCGAGAGCAAAACAGTCTGAAATGGTGCCTTTGATCCAGCATACACATTGCCAACAAACCCCCCAACCTTGTCTGCATCGTAGACCTCGAACTCCACATTGTGCTGCAAAAGACGCTGAGAAACAAACTGCTGTGCAGCGTCACTGCGCTCATTGGCCAAACCACCCAAAATCAAAGTGAGCTTGGTTCCCTCACGTGGGTTGTACAATTTGAGTCTGTTGCCCGAAGGAACAAAGTCCACGTGGTATCCACTGATTCTTCCCTTTTGCTTGAATCCATTCAAGAATGCCCTCGACTTGGCAGCGTTCTCGGAAGCATCCACCACACGAGGACTGACTGAATCTGCGATTCTCTTCAACTCCGAAGGATCAGCCGGCTTAGAAGTCTCCAACTCAATAAGCGTATCCCAGTTTGGAGCCCTCTCGTCAGCAGTGGCCTTGGAATGGCGCAAAACCTTCACCATCCCGCGCTCCACCAAGTGCTCCGAGAAGTCACGGTCACCTCTTTGTACAGTCACCAACGCACGCGACTCAAACCCGTTGTTAGGAGCACTAAAGGCGACCACCGAAATGGAAACAGACTTGCCTGCCAATATCTTTCTTACGTACTCACGAACACCAGCTGCCAATACCTTTGTTTCGTCGGTGTCATTGGTCTTAGGGGCTCTGATCGACGCCAATTTGACGGTTTTCTCGGAGCCATCAGCCAAACGTACCACAAAAGTGTCACCAGATACAACTTTGGCCACAACCACATCGAGTGTATTTCCAACAGAAAATGTCGATGAGTTTTCAGCTTTCTTCGTGCTCTTAGTTTTCTGTTCGAAAATTCCCTTGCCAGCAGCCTTGGCCTTCAACTCCGCCTTGCGCAAAATTGCCATGGTCTGCGACCCCACCAATGGGGACTGCCAGTCCACAATTTCGGCCAATCCCTGCTCCAAGAGCTTCTCGTGGATGTTGTTACCAGAAGGATGGAAAACGGTGACAATTGGGACTCCGTTTTGCGACTCGCCAATGATTGAAGCAGTCAACTTGGCCGAGGTAGTGAGAAGCTTCGACTCAACGAAATCAACAGCCTGATCGGCGTGCTTTTTAACTTCTGGGTCATCAGTTCTTGGTGCACGCACCCCACTGAGAAGAAAAGGGCCGGATATGTGGCGATCTTCGCTCAAAACCATCGTTGCGATCAACCGGTCTCCACTTATAACCTTGTCTACCACAAAAGGGTACTTATCCAGCGGATAGGTAACATCTGACAGTGAAACCAACTCCGGGGTAGTGCGCGTTGGCGACCACAATCCAAGCTCTGACTTCCTAGCAGTGTCTTCGAAGGCCTGAAGTTCGTAATAGCGATCTGAGTCTTCAACGGACTTCAACTTGACAGCACCGATTTGCAACAAGTGTTCGGTCAATGAGGGTATTCCCGGGAGAGCCACATCACCGAACTCTCTTCCCGCTGGGCTTTTTCCGTCCACTTTGAAGTGGATGGTGCGGCCGATTGTGAGGTCGCGGAGGACACCTTTTGATTCTGGCGAGTTATCGCCACGGACATGCGAAAGAGTCAATTGCCTTTCTGGTGCGGGCACCTGTTTGGAGTTGACGGGGACAAGGACGAGGGAATCGCCGCTGTAGACAGATTTTACTTTGGCGGAGAACATAGTGGCAAATATAATTTAAGCGAACGTAGCGGAGGGAAATAAAGAATGAAGGTGGTCAAAGATAACAGAGAAACAAGAATTGAGGGAAAATGTAGAATCGGGTAGTTGCGAGATGTGATACATGATCCAAGGATTAGTACATAGTTGCTGGCAATCAGATGTAAACAGTCATTGAGCTTAGCGAGAAGGCAGTGAAAAATACGCGAGCGTGAAACGCATAATAATGAGAAAACATAAAGTTGAAGAGCAAAAGATGAAGCGAGAGTTGTGGATATGAGCAAGGTGCGGGATTATAAGGATTGTGGGTTAATGGAATGTATATTGGAGCATTAGGGTGGTAGATTTTTAGATAAAAATCTGGTGACATGGAATTGTGGTGGTGTTAAATCTTACGAATTATATTACAGGAGTATCTATGATGTAATTGGATGTTATGATATTCTGATGTTTAGGATTGTGGTGTTATCGTGTTATAACGGTAATGTACTATTGTATTATCCCATGTGATTATAGGATTGTATCAAGGTAATTCCACATTATGGTGCTAAGATGAGTAATGTCGCAAATAGTCGCAAGAAATAACATGCGTTAGCGACAAATTGAATTTTTTGCTGTAGAACCAGGTGCTATCCTAAATAGCAAATCTCCATAAACACCCGTGTATCTCTTCAACACGTTTCGTAAAATCAAGTTCAAGATAAAAACGTCTTCTCCCAAAATTCTTCTTCCAAAACGTCTTCTCCCAAAACGTCTTAGTTCTACTATAAACCAATAATATCATAACACGTAGCCATAAATTACCAGATTCTCTCATGATGACACAGACCGAGCTCAACATTTCATTTATATCAACATGAACTCTTGTGGCAATTGACCACTCCTTTCTATTTTATCATTTGCATCCACTCATTGTTACATAGGTACCCTAATACTAGCTAAACTACCTTGCTAATTTGCCCGACTCGGTAAAATACCTAATTTTACTAGCTTACCACTAAACTACTGTAACCAGCAACTCCCCATCACTTTCAAGTTACATCCCCTCCCAATAACACACATCGTACTGATATTCACGCAAATTTCTCTCAAATAGTTTCGCGCCAATATTCGCTACTGCTTAATTAAATCGTGATCAAAATCACTTTACTATGCCGCGCAGTACCGCACAAAAAAGACTCTTGAAGGAGTATCAGCTCCTCTCTCGCGACCCTCCACCAGGCATTCTTGCTGGGCCTATTTCCGAAGACGATCTTTTCCACTGGGAATGTCTAATTGAAGGTCCCACCGACACCCCATATGAAAATGGTGTCTTTCCAGCAGTCATGAAGTTCCCTAAAGACTACCCTTTGGGGCCTCCCGAGTTGAAGTTCGACCCGCCTGTGTTGCATCCAAACATCTACGCCGACGGAACAGTGTGTATACTGATCTTGCATCCTCCTGGGGAGGACCCCAATCAGTACGAGAGGCCAGAGGAGCGCTGGCTGCCGGTGCAGAGTATTGAGAAGATCTTATTGAGTGTTATGTCAATGTTGGCGGAGCCGAATATTGAGAGTGGTGCGAATATTGATGCTTGTAAGTTGTGGAGAGACAATAGACAGGAGTATGATAGACAGGTGAGGGCGCATGTGAGGGAGCTGTTGGGACTCGCGACAAACTGACTAAACTGACTGAAAAGCTGGCGAGGACTACTCATTTCATACTGCACGAGGTTACTTATTTAAGCCTAAACCCTGTGTATAGTAGGAGATTGGGTATCTGACACATGAGCGATGATCTAGCGTCACGGAGCTTAGGTAACTGATGGAAAAACTGATCAACCACTGAAGGGCGGCTTGAGTTACGAACAAAATATTTGAGTGATGAAGCTGATTGTCTAACTATGAAGTTAATCAGTCCCAATTGATAAAAAATATAGAACTATGAAGTTAATCAGTCCTAATTGATAAACTGAAAAATATAGAACTATGATCAGTTCTAATTGATAAACTGAAAAGTATAGAAGAACTCGGCTATTGCGACTGTTTTACTAGGCAATGGGAAATACGCAATTACCGCACTCTCTATACATTATTCTGTATGAGGAATACTTGACATAGTCCCCTATATTGCTTATCTGAATTACTGCAATCACCCCATTAGTGCAAAGACTTATTTCATCAATGCTAACTTTGACTATATCAGACCACCCATTAACTACTCGAGTACCAGATCCAAGTTCTCAAAAATCCAGGACTAAGCTCTCAGTTTTGTTTAAGCCAACACAATACCCACTTACCTTGCAAGTGCCCTACTCATTCCTCCGGTCCAAGATCTGATCTAAGCAGTGAAGACCAGGTTTTACCGTGGATCATATTCCCAGATTATTAGAGATATAGTTAACTATCAGCAACATCGGTTGTAAAAAATATGGCTGATCTGAAAGTGCTAGAACCCTGCCTTTCAGTTGGCTACCAACTTTCACCCTTCCACTAACTTTTATATCTTAGAAACTCTTGATTGTTAGAGTTTGTCTTCACAGGCTATTCCCTTAAAAATCCTTTGGACTTTATCAGCCTATTGATCGCGGCATTCTTGACACCGTTCTCTTTACCGATCAGTTCTTCAATTGACTCAAATTGTTAAGACATCGGCAACCTCTCACCGAGTTGTCAATTAGCAATGAATCTGCCACCAAATCACTCGTTTATCACTAATTCATCAGTTTCCTCTTAAATTTACCACTGACACATATTCACCCTTTCCACTTCCTTTGCCACCAAACCTCATATTATACGGCTCTTGGTGCAGTCGTTACGAATCACATAGTTATCTCGGCGTAACCAATCATATCGTCGCTTCTAGTTATCCAAACCCCCCTTCAGCGGCGAGTTAACAACTTTTTATGCCCAAAGTCTGTGTCATAGGCGCAGGCGTAGCAGGCCTAAAAGCAGCGCAACACTTGCTAAATAACGGCTTCCTGCCTAGCGATGTCACCCTCGTCGAGGCCCAAAACCGTCTTGGTGGCCGAATCCTCACGGATCGCGAAAGTAGCACCCTAAACAAGCACTACGACCTCGGAGCGTCTTGGTTCCACGACTCCCTCACAAATACCGTGCTACACGAAATGCTCAAGGACCCAGGGTTTCAGTACAATGTCGACGCACACTTCTACGATTCTGATCTGCGCGTGTTTGACAAGAACGGCGAGGTCGACATGGTGTCGCTGAAAATTAACCGTGTAGTGGAGGACATTGAAGCATTCATCGAAATCAAGTTCTTCGATCTGCTCACTACAAAGGACGTTTGTTTGAAAGATGTCGTGGACGCATTTATCGCAGAACATGGCACGATGTTGTCTGAAGATCAGAAAAAGTACGCTTCAAAGTACATGCGCTACCTAGAGCTCTGGTTTGGCATTCCTTGGGATGTCATCTCGGGAAAGTACGCTATAATGAGCCACCAGGGTAGAAACCTCTTCAATTCCAAGGGTTATGACTACCTTGTGCACAAGTTGGTGTGCGACATCCCCAAAGAGGTGATCTTGACTGGAAAACAAGTGTGTAGAATCGAAAGGGGCAACAAGATCACAGTCGAAACCACAGATGGGCTGCGAATTGAATCTGATTATGTTGTTGTTACCGTTCCGCAGAGTATTTTGGCATTGCCCGAAGATCATGATTACGGGATCAAATGGCAGCCTCCGCTACCTGCATGCGTCACCGACGCGATACAGTCGGTACACTTTTCGGCCTTGGGCAAGGTGATCTTTGAATTTGAGAGGGTGTGGTGGAAGGAGGGGGAGACCTTTTTGATATTGTCAGAGGAGGTAGAAAAGGAGGAGGACAAGAATGAAGGGGAAAGAGAAAAACTGATAGAACCAAGACAAGAGTGTGAAACTAATAACCACTCTTTTGAGCTGCTTAAACAGTTGCCAGCACCCTTCACATACCCTGCATATATTGTAAACCTTGCAGACTCCTCGTCCGGATCTCTCTGCATTCTCACGCAGTCTCCCTTGACAGAATATTTGGAAACCCACCCAGATGAGGCCTGGACGTATTTCAAGCCCATGCTCCGGACTATTGCGGCTGTAGAGATACAAAATCCAATTTCTACTATAACTTCTGGGTGGACCACAAATCCGTACATTCGTGGCTCGTATACTGCATTGCATACGGGAGATGATCCGCTGGATTTGATTGTGCAGCTTTCGGGCGAGATTGAAGGTTGTGGATTGGGGCACTCCAACGTTCGTTTTGCTGGTGAGCACACTATTCTGGACGGTGCGGGATGTGTTCACGGTGCATATGCTAGTGGCTTGAGAGAGGCGGAGTGGATAGTCGAAAAGACGAAAAGAGAATAATCAAAAGTGATGATCAAGTGAAGATGAGCCAAGGAGATCGTGATTGATACATTATGTCAACGCGCGGACCCATGGGTGGCTCAATAACGAACTGAACGGTGAAAACATAGTGAAAGCCATGACTGAATAATTAATGAAACAGTAATATGACTAACGTATCGCTAAGTATGTAAGCCATACATTAGACGTAGTCACTCCTCTGATAATCCTGTGAACCGTGAAAACGAACTTCAGCACAATGGCTGCAAAATAAAAAGAAATATTTGAATTGCACACCATAAGTAGCACACGTGTATAGACTTTAGTGCAGTTTGACTTAGACACGGGTATTCGTTGGGCTTTATAGTTTTGTATCTAGTCAATGTGTGTTACTTGTTACAAAAATATGAGGTGATTTGGTTTTATCTGTGAGACTGTTTCATGCCTAGTGCTAAAGCGATGATACAGTTTGATGGTTGCAAAGTATAATAGTGTTGATCCTTGGAAGAAAGAGAGAAGAGAAGAAAGAGAGAAGAGAAGAAAGAGAAGAACAGAAGAAGGAGAAGAACAAAAGAAGGAGAAGAACAAAAGAAAGAGAAGAACAGAAGAAAGAGAAGAACAGAAGAAAGAGAAAGTAAAAGAAGAGTGTGTGTGACGGAAGAGAGGGAAAGAACCGACATAAATGGAGCTACAACAAGAGATGGAGTAGAGAGAAGGAATGGAAAGATAGAAGATAAAAAAGCGAGTGGAAGAAAGAAGAAGTAAAAGAAGGATCAAAAGATAACGACGTAAATGAAGGAGCAGAAGGAACAAAGCATAACATCGTAAACGAAGGAGCAGAAGGAACAAAACTATATGCAAAAAGATATAATATACACTTCTACAAAAAGTACATTGTACATCCATCTCACACTCACCGTTTCATTTCTCGGCAACAAGCCTATGCTCGTTTTCCACCACCTCCACACTTGTAAAAATTCTTGTGTTGTTTTTAAACCACTATCAGCTCACCAGACTGTAACCTCACCACGTAGCCCACCTTCGCTACCTTCCCCATCTCTCCAATCACTCAGAACCACTCTTCCTAGTTAAAACCTCATTAATCTTCATTTGCTCGTTCGTTGTCAGCTCCTCCTCAGCTCATCGCTGATATCTGTTCACGTGAGAGCAAACTATTTTTCATCACCAACATGAGCACTAACTTCGACGCCGAGAACGCCGACAACTTGGAGGACATTGAAAAGCAGTTTGCCGTCAAGGCCGTGATGCAGGCCGAGACCTACTGGTCCTTGCTTGAAAAAATCCCAGGTTCCAAATTGAAGCTCACCCAGCACGATGACGACATCTTCGAGCACTTCATGAAGGACTTCCCAGAGTACAAGGACACTACAAAGCTTGGCAACATTGATGAGGCTGAGATCAAGTCTCCTGAGGGAAAGAAGAGATGGAGAGCTTTCTGCGACACCTACAAGGAGATCGACGACTACAACTTTGGTACCTTGTTGAGAAGCAATGCCAGCGACGAGTACACTCAGGAAAACACCATTTTCGTGGTGAGAATTCAGTTCTATGCATTTGAAATTGCTAGAAACAGACTTGGGTTGAACGACTGGGCTTCTCAGAAGTAAGCTAACCAAGGTGCGAAACAACGGGGTGGTTGAAGATCTTAGTTTTAAGAACGATCACGGGCGATGAACTGATGAAGTCTCTGAAAGTGGGAAGTGTATATAATGACATTGTATTGATATCTTTTCGCTGCCATTAATCTGTAGGTGATAGTGTGCGTTTGGGTTGTGTACCAGGTGAGCGTTATTAACGTGACTAGTTCAGGTATCAGTGGTTAAAGGTTGTATCGAGGCATGATGTTTCGCAGTGTTTCTTCTTTCGGTATTCCCAGACAAAGCACGATTGCACTCTGTAAACACACTTTAATAAGATTACGTGAAGAGATTGATAGCGACATGGAATCAAAAGTCATTTCAATAAAGTTCAAACCTAGAATCAAGTCATTCAATTGTGACTCAAGAAGTTCAATTATCTAGAATCAAATCTGATTCTATCCTGAATTATCCTCAACCCTGAAACAAGCACAAATCAACCACAACCTATAGCCAGAGACAAAATAAAACATTGGGTGAAACCATCTCAACTCTTGCCGAACACACGGTACTTTTTTAAGATTTCCAACTTCAGAGCGATATGCGATTTCTACTTTGTTGAAATGCTTGCAACAGAACCACGTGGAAATACTCCCCAACTTGTCTCAGTTTCTGTCAACCTATTGATTGCTACGTAATACCTGGTAGTGTCACATTGTGCATCTCTTTGACTAGCCGTAATGTCAACTCTAAGAAAGTGCTTATAGAATTTAACGAAGTGGTCTTTAACGAAGTGATCTGAAAATGGAAGTGGCACTCTCTCCACGATCGTGTAGTCGACAGCAGTCATTTATAAATGTTCATTGGTGACAGTACGGGTGTTTAGATGTCTCTTTGCCCTAACAATTGACTAACAATTCACCATCCCGTTTGTCACAAACAACACATCCACTCCTGTTAAACATGATATACCAAGCTCACAAATCCAAGAGATATATCTCAGCATATCAGTCTTATATCGAAGCTCATATTAAGAAAGTTAAGGCGACAACATCAGGAGATGCATGGCTGTTGATGAAATATTTACGAGGTGTGGAGACCAGGCACGAAATTTCCACCTAATGCGTTTGAGGATCAGACGAACTACAGATGGGAGTGTAATTGGACCAACCGATAACTTATGGTACTACTTAAGCTGATACAAGTAACACTTTCTTCCCTCTAGAGTATTCTGTTTCATCACGTTCCTCCGTCGTCTTTGCGTTTATTCCTTGTTATCCTTTTCTACGTTTCTTATCCTTTTCTTAGTTCCACCTATTCTTTATTTCCAACTCAACCCTCTTCCATGAATAGAACAAGGGCTAACGGATCCAACCAATGGCTGCTGCAGCTCAACCAGGGCTCACCAGAACCCCCAAAAAACACGCAGTATACTCTTCCGGGCGTGATCAACTACTTGACAACAGAGTTCACCAACCTCGAAAGATACAAAATCACCACCAACTTGGAGAAAAGCGAGATGCGCTACCGCATCATCGAACTCCAGGGCGAAGTCAACTCATTGAAAGTTATATCAGACAAGCAAAAGCGCGTGATTGCCGAACTTCGGGCAGATAACGACCGTTTACGGACACGAAGCGGTGCTCCGAAAATGCAGACGCTTGATTTGGACATCCCCGATGTGGATCTCGACGTGGTGAAACGCTCCAGACAGCAATTAGCCAGATCCATGAAGGAAATTGCCAATTTGCTCAAGGTTCCAGCTGCAAGAAGTGCCGACTACATGGGATTGCCGAGTCCAAACAACGCTTACATTAATGACTTGGACGATTTACTAAACCACAGCACACATGAAGATGTAGACAACAGTTTTGACGAGCAGTTTGACTTTGGTGACGGAAACTATGTAAACTACACGTCAAAGCCACTGGTGACGGCACAGTATTTCGGAGAGGAAAACTCAAAGAAAAATGAAGACCACGAAGAAAAGATAGCTGAGCAACTTGAAGCTCAAAAGATGGCAGAAAAACAAGAGATACAAGAGAAAAAAACAGACCTTGGGATTGCTGATGGTTCGGTTCTTAACCAGGTTCATGTCGTGGCTAAAACACTCCCCAGTCAGAAGATTGGAGGGTCCGTTGCCGATGATTTTGACAGACTAGAAATCAGCGATGCTGAAACAGAGATATTGGGCGAATCCCCGAATAACCGAGAGGAAATAGACGCAGACGTTGTGAGAGAAACAATCGAAAACACAAAAGAAAACGAAACTATAGAGGACCCGGAGTCGCTCATAGATACTGCGACTATCCAAAACGAAGAGGCTTCCGTCAATGTCAAAGACACCACAATTGATTCTGACATCGACTCTCCAGTCTCGGGTCCTTCAATCGCCAACTCTGCAATCGACTCTGCAATTGAGTTTGCAACCTCGGATTCGTCTCTCTCCCCTCCTCTTCCATCCAGACGCCGTAAGCTGGTCACCTTCGACAAACGCGCGATGGACAAATCAGTTCGTGACGAGCTTATAAACAAAAAGCCAGAGCCGGAGCCAGAACCAGAACTTACCGTGAAACACTCTTTCGCGAACCTGAACCAAACGGTCACTTTGAGACTCGAGGAAAGTGGCAAGCGCGGAATTGTTGAGACAACTGACAACAACAGTGGTGTCAGCTCTTCCGACAACGTTGTCTTCACCAACATCAATGCCGGAAAGCTTGTGAACGTCACTCTGTTGTCTCAAACTCTGCACAACGAGTTTATTGCAGTACAGAATGATGGTTCCGTTTACTCCTTCAATAGCGGTGTTGAACAGCAGATTAGCGGGCCAACCTCCCCTAAGCACCCTGTTGTGCGACTGGACTTGGTCGAGACTGCATCGGGTTATATGCTTTCGATCGACGTCGAGCACGGAGGGTACAAGCTGCGAGTTTACACGCTCAAGCGTGATCAGGTTCTGTTTGAGCTTCACGAGATTGGCCAGTTTACGGGTGCGTTTTTGCGTAGGCTTGCTGAGGCAGAGGGCAATGTGGGCTTTTTGGGCTGGAAAAAGAAGGACGGTGTTGTAGGTGCGGAGTATAAGGTTGGTGAGAAGGTGATTTTGGTTGATGTTCAGAAGAAGGAGGTGTTGCATTAATGAAAGCACGAGGAAGGTAAGAAATGAGAGTCTGATCAAATGAGAGTCTGAAAAGAGTCTGGTCAAAGAGTCTGGTCAAATGAGAGTCTGAAAAGAGTCTGGTCAAAGAGTCTGGTCAAATGAGAGTCTGAAAAGAGTCTGAATCAGGAGGTCATAAGCTATCAAAACAATTCAGGTTAACCGGTCTATGTAGGTCAATATATGAAATGGCTATGCGTACTCATTCAAATGAACCTGGGTGAATGTATCGGCTCAAAAATAAATGGCTGCAAAAGAAAAAGAAATTTAGTAATTTAAAGTGTAGTCGAACGCAACATAAGCACAGAAATAAAGGATTAACTGGACTAACCACATTCATAACGGTCCAAGAGGATAGTACAAGCTGTGTGCTTTTAGGTTCAAAAGTCAAAATACTGCAGGCAGAAGTGGAAAGTGTACCATAGGTAACCGAAAAGCTGAAGGCAGAAGTTGGAGGGTGTACTATAGGTGAACACCCTTAGAAACAATGGTATTAGTTGAAGGCTAATAACACATTTGAAGTACTTGGGCCAAAACATACAAGGGATCAGGAAGAAGGTCTACTCGAACAATATCTCGGCCGTTAGAGAATTATTTCGAATCACACATCTCGCCAGCGAACACTCACCAAAGTCATGCCCACAAGGTAAATAAACCGCAACTCAGCTGTCGCCATCTACCTATAGAGTACCTCCCTCTTTACTAAATCAACTGCCACACATGCTCTCGTGTGTCCTGCATGTATGAATTTGCTACTGTTGCACGTTGCTGCAAATGTTTCTTTTTTATACAAGAGGTTGTGGACCCTGTTGCCACAACTTGATACGAGATGGCTAACAGGAGTAACACTTATTACGTTTATTGGTACGATCATGGAATTTCTGCAGTGGATTTCTCAAGATTTTCATGGATAGTTATTTTGCTTCTTTATGCTTCAATCTCGGCATAATTTAGTCAACTTGATCTACTTGATCTACTTGATCTACTTGATTTTTGATTAATTGATTGAACAAAATTGATTTACCAGATTACGGGGTTATTGGTTACTTATTTCTTCTTAGCATGACGTCTTCCTTTTGACTTGATTTACTGCTTACTTGCTTGTTTCATCACTACCTTATTTGGTTTGTAAGGTTAATTGATCTACTTGATTTACTCATCTACTTTCATCACTTTTTTCTCACTCACCCTCTCCGGTCATTCACTCACTATCATCATTATTCTTGTTTTCTCACTCACTCGCTCCGCTCGTTCACTCACTATGATCATTATTCTTGTTTTCTCACATACTTTTTTCCACCACTCGGTCCGATCGCTCGCTTACTCTTTACTTTTTTCTCACCTTTTTTTCTTCGATGACCATGTCTCAGTCCTTTGACGACTTCATCAAGAGCCAGAAGCCCAAGCCGAAAGGCTACGTCTACAAGGCGCAGAACTTCGTGCCCCAAGGAGACTACCAAAACCAATACTCACAACCTCAATATCAACTGTACCAATCTTACCAGCTGGGCCAGTACCAGGCGCCTCTGGCTGTCAACAGATACCCATCCAACACACAAACCCCCATCCAGTCTGTTCCAACATCCGGAACCGCCACTCCTAATGCAGGAGCATCAACCACATCGCTCACTTCGCTCAATACTGCGTTGTCCAAGTTGAACATCGCCAACGTGCCTTTCCAGGACAACCTCAACAAGATCGAACAGGCATCCAAGATCGCCGAGGTCCGCCCAGAGGTGGACGCCATTGTGGCCGCCATCGCCGCCGAGCAGCTCTCGGTGATTGCCGAATGGAAGGTCATTGACATTGTCAAGTCGCTCGCCAAGTCCAAGAACTCGCCGCTCGTTCGCGAGGCTGGTTTACTCATTGTGCAGAAGCTCGCCACCGAGTTTGCATCCAAGGCGCCAACAGAGGCCCACTTGGTTCCATTCTTCGCGCCAGTCTTCGACATGTACGCTGACAAGGACAAGAACGTCGTTAAGGCCGCAAAGGTCAGTGCTGAGACCTTGTACGCCTCTTTCCCAGTCGAGGCTATTGGATCCGTCGTCCTCGATGAGATGCTCGCTTACTTGGGTTCCAGCGCAAAGTGGAACTGCAAGGTCGGAGCTCTTGCTATCTTTGACCGCATGGTCAGCGAGGTCCCAGCCGACTTGCTCGAGATGCTGTTTGTTAGAACCGTTCCAGTGTTGACCGACTTGAGTACCGACTTCAAGCCCGAGCTCGCCAAGCAGGGTTTGGCTGTTTTGAAGCGTTTTGTTGCGGTGTTGGACAACTTGGACTTGGTCAACAAGTACGACTTGATTGTGGAGACCTTGGCTGACCCACTGCGTGTGACCCTGTGCATCCAGTCATTGTCGAGTGTCACCTTCGTGGCTGAGGTCACCGAGCCTGCATTGTCGCTTCTTGTTCCAATCTTGGACAAATCGCTCAAGATGTCCTCGTCGCTGAACGAGCAGTTGCGCCAAACGGTGGCTGTCACCGAGAACTTGACGCGTCTTGTCAACAACAAGCGCGAGATCGAAACCTTCATCCCAATCTTGATGCCTGGTGTCGAGAAGGTAGTCAACAATGCCTCTTTGCCTGAGGTCCGTGAGATGGCCGGTAAGGCCCTCAAGGTCTTGAAGGAGGCCGAGAGTGAGCAGTCCGATGGAAAGTTCCACGGTAGAATCACCCTCAAGCAGCTGGAGGAATTCTTGAAAAACAACCTCGCTGACGAGGAAACCGCCTACATCACGGAGCTTCTCGCTGATGAGGTCGTCGCGGCATACTTGGCCAGACTCCTCCAGACCGACGCCAACGTCAACGACTGGAAACGCTTGCAGAAGTACCTCGACACCTTGTCGGGTGTTCCAGCAACCTACTCTACTACCGTGGTGGCCAACCTCCGTGCCCTTTTCGAGGCTGAACTCGACCAAGGCGACAAGGAAGACGACGGAGCCATCGAGATTGTCAATGCAGACTTCTCCTTGGCCTACGGTACCCGTATGTTGTTGAACAAGACCAAGTTGCGCTTGCTCAAGGGTCACCGTTACGGTTTGTGTGGTCGTAATGGTGCTGGTAAGTCCACTTTGATGCGTGCCATCTCCAAGGGCCAGTTGGAGGGCTTCCCAACTGCTGACGAGTTGAAGACCTGCTTTGTCGAGCACAAGTTGCAGGGCTCTGAAGCTGACATGGACTTGGTTTCCTTCATTGCCTCAGACCCAGAGTTGGTCAACGTTGCGCGCGAAGACATTCAGGGCGCTCTCCTCAAGGTTGGCTTCCCGAACGAGCGTTTGGAGCAGAATGTTGGTTCTCTCTCTGGTGGTTGGAAGATGAAGTTGGAGTTGGCCAGAGCAATGTTGATGAACGCCGACGTGCTCCTCTTGGATGAGCCAACTAACCACTTGGATGTTGCCAACGTCAAGTGGTTGCAGGACTACCTCGTGGAAAACACCGAAATCACCTCCTTGATCGTCTCGCACGACTCCGGCTTCTTGGACGCCGTCTGTACTGACATCATCCACTACGAAAACAAGAAGTTGGCCTACTACAAGGGTAACTTGTCTGCTTTTGTCGAGCAGAAGCCAGAGGGTAAGTCCTACTACACCTTGACCGACTCCAACGTCAAGATGACCTTCCCTCCACCAGGTATTCTTACTGGTGTCAAGTCCAACACTCGTGCTGTTGCACGTATGCTGAACGTCACCTTCACGTACCCCGGTGCTTCCAAGCCACAGATGCAGAACGTGTCGTGCCTGTTGTCCTTGTCGTCGCGTGTGGCTATTTTGGGTCCTAACGGTGCTGGTAAGTCCACATTGATCAAGTTGTTGACGGGTGAGACTGTGCCTGACAGCGGAACTGTCGAGAAGCACCCCAACTTGCGTATCGGTTACATTGCGCAGCACGCCTTGCAGCACGTTGAGCAGCACAAGGAGAAGACTGCCAACCAGTACTTGCAGTGGAGATACCGTTTCGGTGACGACCGTGAGGTCTTGTTGAAGGAATCTCGTAAGGTCAGTAAGGAGGACGAGGAGCAGATGTTGAAGACAATCGATATGGACGATGGCCGTGGTCCTCGTATGATCGAGGCCCTTGTCGGTAGACAGAAGTTGAAGAAGTCTTTCCAGTACGAAGTCAAGTGGAAGTTGTGGTTGCCTAGATATAACTCCTGGGTGCCTAAGGAAGAGCTCTTGAAGCACGGTTTCGACAAGCTCGTCCAGAAGTTCGACGACCACGAGGCTTCTCGTGAAGGTTTGGGCTACCGTGACTTGACTCCGCTGGTTATCCGCAAGCACTTCGAAGGTGTTGGTCTTGATGGTGACATTGCTGACCACACTCCTATGGGCCTGTTGTCCGGAGGTCAGTTGGTCAAGGTTGTTATTGCCGGTGCCATGTGGAACAACCCACATCTTTTAGTTCTTGATGAGCCTACTAACTACTTGGACAGAGATTCCTTGGGTGGTTTGGCTGTTGCCATCAGAGAGTGGAGCGGTGGTGTGGTGATGATTTCGCACAACAACGAGTTTGTGGGTGCTTTGTGTCCTGAGCAGTGGCATGTTGAGAATGGTGAGGTTGTCCAGAAGGGCAATGTTGCTGTGGACAACGCTCGTTTCGAGGATGGTGAGGGTGGTTCTCCAGCACCTGAGGCACCTGCGCCTAAGCGTGCTGATGACGACGACTCGCCTGCCAACATCAAGGTGAGAACCCGTAAAAAGAAGATGACCAGAAACGAGAAGAAGTTGCAGGCTGAGAGAAGACGTTTGAGGTATTTGGAGTGGTTGAATACTCCAAAGGGTACTCCAAGACCTGCGGACACTGATGATGAGGAGGACTAAGTTATTTGGTGGTGAACGTGCGAGCTGAGTAGAACTCGGTCATGACATGAGTAAACTAGTAATTAGAATAAGGTAGCGAAGAATAATCTTTTGCCGATTGAGAGAATATGGGGAGTAGTATGTTTTGAAAGGGTGTAGTAAAGGTGGATGGCGTGAGTGTTAAAAGGGTGTTAAAAGGGGGTATTGTGAGGTGGATGGCGTAGTTTATGTGAGTACAAGTGATGAGACGAATTAGTAAAAGCTTGAATAGCACGTAGTGACAGCGAGAACTCAGTGATGTACTTATGTGATAGAGCTAGCCTATTACCTACTATTACCACCACTCACTGGTGAATCCGCCGGTCTGGAAGCATGTCAACTCTCTTGTAGCGAATAGATAATAACAATCAATTAAAGCTTCCCAAAGGCACTTTTATCAACATCGCCATAATACCTAACCTCTACCACCGTACCCAACTTCAATAACCCACTATAGAATTCTACATTGACCCAATTCATGCAAAATGGTACTCACTTTATACTTCATCAAATCATGGAGAATTGACAGTAGTCTTACATCGACGCAGCTTGATAGTAGATCAACTTTGCTTCGAGTTATCATGTGTCTTCGGACCCACCAGTTCGGACCTCTAATCACTACACTTGCCAATCAATTGATTGCTTAATTACAGACTCCTTAGTCTTTGACTATGTCTTTTACTCGCCGTTCGTGGATATCTCTTCAAACCAGTGACTTCGTCGTTCGTGGTTATCTCCTCACTCACTGACTTTGTCGTTCTTGAGAATAAATATATCTTTTTATTTCCACATCATGGCAGACAGATACTCCTTCTCCTTAACCACCTTCTCGCCAAGGTAAGTACCCCAGCACCCCCTAAAGCTCCCACTAACATAGCAGCGGCAAGTTGGTCCAGATCGAATACGCGCTAAACGTCGTCAAACAAGGTGTGACCACGATTGGAATCAAGTCGGCCAACGGAATCGTCCTCGCCACCGAAAGAAAAGCCAACTCAACACTTCTCAAAAGCGACAACAACACCAAAGTCGAGATGATCACGCCCAACATCGGCATGACATACTCGGGAATGGGCCCAGACTTCCGTGTTCTCGTCGATAAGGCTCGTAAACTCGCGCACACTAACTACAAGAGAATATACAACGAGTACCCACCAGTGAAAATCATGGTGCAAGAGATCGCCAAGGTGATGCAGGAGTCCACGCAGAGCGGTGGTATTCGTCCGTTTGGTGTGTCGTTGCTTGTTGGTGGATATGACGAGCACAGCGAGCAGTACCAGCTCTACCAGGTGGACCCTCTGGGGAGTTACTTTCCGTGGAAGGCTACCGCAATTGGCAAGACTGCGGGCCTGGCCAGAACCTTCTTGGAGAAGAGATGGAATGAGGGCTTGGAGTTGGAGGACGCGGTGCACGTGGCGTTGTTGGCGTTGAAGGAGAGTGTTGATGGCGAGTTGACTGGAGAGAACTTGGACATTGCGGTTGTCAGTGACCCACAGGAGAACATGTTGGGATTCAAGGGTACTGAGGACGAGGGACCAAGGTTCAGAAAGTTGCTGGCGGAGGAGATTAACGATAGGTTGGATGGTTTGTAAGCAGTATAGTACGCGAACGAGTGTAGTAACAGCTAGCGGAGCGAGTCAGTGGAAACAAGCAATAAAGAGTATATCAAGTAAATGAGCGAGGGCTGTATAAGAGTAATAGGTGAGCGGTGGGAAGGAGCGAGCACAAGCAATAGCAAAAAGGAAATAGTTGAGTGGAGGCAAAACTATCAGACGAGTTGGAATCTTGAATAGAAAAGTGTCTTATCCGTAAAAGGTGGCCAAACAAGAGATGTGGGCAAGATAAAGTAAGACTTACTTTAAGGTAAGAATTAACCAAGTAGAAGTTCGAATTAAGAAGATGACTTGGCTAGGTGAAGTATTTAAAGAAAAGATAAGAAATGGATGAGCAGCAAGTGGCATGGAATAATGTTTAGGTAGGTGCAGGTAAAATGTTTAAGGAGAAGTGTTGAACGATATAATGATGTTGATGATAGTGCCAATAATTGCGAAAAGGACCCGACCGAATTATGTCAAATCCTGCGTATTTTGGCAAAACTATAATGAAGGACTATTCACTAATTACACTATCCACTATTTTACTATCCACTATTTTACTATCCACTATTTTACTATCCACTATTTAGTACCTACTATCTACTATTCACTATTCACTATCAAATATTTACTATCGCTATTCACTACCTACCATTTAATATCAACTATTAACTATTCACTACCTACCATTCAATATCAACTATTAACTATTCACTACCTACCATTCAATATCAACTATTAACTATTCACTACCTACCATTCAATATCAACTATTAACTATTCACTATTCCTCTAGGCTACCCACCACCCACCACCCACTACCCATCTCGAACAGAATTACACTAAAGACAGAGCACCTTTCGAAATTCATATAAATGCGCACTAACACAAGGAATTGGTATGTTTGGCTCTGTCTCGTGTTCTAGTCCACTTTGTTAATAACACCTACTTAATCTTCTTGCCTTGGTTTTCATTGTGACAGGCCTGCTTGCTTAAACAAGTGATTATTTTGTCTTGCGACGCCAATAACGTCTTTCTACCGTCATTGAAGTTAATAAATTTTTCTTCTACTCGATTGAAGTATATAGTATATATGTTCTTCTACTCGATTGAAATATATAGTATAAATTATTCCTCTACTTGATTGAAGTAGTATACAATGTTCTTCTACTCGATGAAGTATAGACTTTCCTTCTGTTATAATCAACCATCCCTCCTGTTTTATGTATTCTCTGCGGCATTACACAATTGGATATTTACAACTGCCACTTTCACTATCTCCTTGCTGGCTTCGTCTGTTCGATCCATCTTCCCCGAAAATTTCTTTTTAATTTGCAGCCATTTTAACCTTCTCTCACTTAACACTACGCTCACCCATTATACCCCTCGCCATTCCTTCTCCATTATGCCTACTATATTTCCTCGTCCGATTATGCATCATTCCCGTGACTCTCTTTTTACCACTTGCGTCATAATCAAGCAACTAAGCAAACCTGCTCATCAGCATACCGCTAAACACAACAACTAGCTATCTAAACCTTTCCAGCATAAACCATCTGAACCGCATACACTCCAAATCACCCGCTAAAAAAATCATATCCCCCACAATAAGGTTGTCTCTCAGTCCCACTACAAGCTAAAAAGTCCTACTCTAGTATAGTCCACTATAGTCCACTCTAGTCCGCTCAACAACTCCAACCCAGCTTCTCCCACTCACCACTAGCTCCACACCTAACTCGGCACTCTCTTCACCCGTACTCCTCTCACGATATCTTACAATCGCCAAACTCCCCCAAACTCCACAACCCTTCATCTCGCGAAAAAAGCTCATCCCATCCCATCCATCTCATCCATCCCATCCCATCCACCCATCAACCCACCATCATGCTTCTTTCCCATCTCGAATAAAATACCCCCACGCCCACTCCTCTGATCCCACCCAACTCATCTCGCTCCCTCCTACCCACTTTTATATTTCTGCCCACGGCCTCTCTTACCAGCTCTTAATCCACCAACTATTAAAAAAAAACCCATCGCATGAAGAAACAGACCAACAAAAAGCGCTCATCCCGCAAGATCTTGGACGCTTTCCAGATCGCCGAGCGCCAGGAGAACGGCTATGCCAGCGGAGGCGACTCACAGGAAGAAAACGAGGTCCTCGCAGGTGTCATGGACGCGCGCCGCTTCCTCAAAGAAGGCGACGCCGCCGGTGAGGCCTTTGACGACGAGGAGCTCGACTCCGACGAGGCGTTGGGGTCGGACGATGACTACGACGTGCTCAACTCGCGCTTCTCGCAGTCTATCAGAGACAAGCGCAAAAAGAACAAGGAAAAAGAGCGCAAGAGACGCAAGGGTGAGGAGGTGCTGAGCGATGAGGACGAGGATGAAGACGAAGGATACCACAGTGTGGACGAGTCGCAGTTCGTCACCCTCTCGGAGGCGTGGGACATGGACGACCGCGACTTGCAGAGCCTGAAGGGCAAGGATATCGTGTTGGACGACCGCTGGGAGAGTGAGAGCGAGAAGAGTGAGAGTGAGAGTGATGATGAAGAAGGCGATGAATCTGATGACTCTGGGTCTGATGAGTCCGGATCCGAATCCTCGGATCCGGAGTCCTCTCTTTTCACTGGCTTTGACGATAATGTCGACCTCACCTCGACCATCTCGTCCCTCCACTCACAGATCAAAAAGCCGCAGGCCAAGAAGCGCCTCATCACAGAAACCACAGAGGAAAACGAGTTTGGTGTGCCGGCGTCCACCGAGAAGCTCTCGCTCGCTGAGATGATGTCCGCGGTCGACGGCGAAGTGGCCGAAGACGCCATTCTTCTCGACGGCAACAACGAGGCGCTTGCCGTTCCACAGCCAAGACTTGTCCAGGAACGCCACGACCGTAAAGCCGCATACTCGTTGGCCAAGGAAGAGGTCAACAAGTGGCGCGATGTCGTGCGCGAGAACCGCGAGGCCGACGTGCTCCAGTTCCCCATGAACGAGCCCGCAAAGCCTGACACCACCACCAACGCATTCAAGCCGGCCGAGGCCGCCACCGACTTGGAGCTGCGCATCAACGCAGTCTTGACGCAGTCTGCTCTCGTCGACGACAAGAAGGAGGCCACATTTGAGGAGATTGCCGTGGCCAAGTTGACCCCTGAGGAGATGCGCAAGAGAACACGCGAGTTGCGTATGATGCGTGAGTTAATGTTCCGTGACGACATGCGTGCCAAGCGTATCAAGAAGATCAAGTCCAAGCAGTACCATAAGATCCAGAAGCGTGAGCGTTTGCGCAACGCCGACTTGGTGGAGGAAAGCGACGACGACCAAGAAGACCGCGATGCCAAGCGTGCGGAAGAGCGTATGTCCTTGAAGCACAAGACCCAGTCGCTGTGGGCCAAGTCCATGATCAAGAGTGGTCTCTCCAAGGATGCGCTGAACCGTGCGGAGTTGGAGGAGATGTTGAGGGAGGGAGAGCGTCTCAGAGCAAGGCAGTTGGGCCATGCTGATGGTGACCAGCTGGACGACGGCATTTCCGATATCGAGAAAGAATACGCGCGCGACGACCAAGAGGCCGATGAGCAGAACAGGGCTAAGCTCGGCAAGGGTGTGCTTGCAATGGACTTCATGCGCAGGGCTGAGGAGAAGAAGCGCCAGGAGAATCTCCGCGAGGTGGAAAACATCAAGAACAACAACTTCGGCGCCGAAGAGGCCAACGACGCGCTCAATTCCGTCAACATCACCGTCAACAAGGGCAGAAGAGTGTACGCGCCAAGCGTGGCTGCTGCGAAGGCCGAGATGGAGGAGGTTGAGAGGAATCTCATGGATGAGCTTGGAGACGACGACGAGAAGAGCTTGGACAGGAGGTTGGCAAAGAAGGACAAGGTTGAGGGCGACAAGGGAGAAATCAGGGTGGTTGAGGATAACGACGATAATGATAACGACCAGGAGTCTGATGATTCTGCTGACGAAGCCAACCCTTGGATGTCTGCCACTGGTCCTAAGAAATCCGCAAAAATTGCCCTGGTCGACAAATCCTCTTCAAAGCTCTCCAAGGCTGCTGCGAAGTTATCCAAGAAGCGCCCGGAAAAGGAAGACGATGCGATCATCGACTTGCAGCAGACTCTTGCTGTTGAGGAAAACGACGACATGGAGTTCTCGCAGAAAGACCTCATCAAGGAGGCTTTTGCCGGCGACGACGTTGTGAAGGAGTTCCGTCTGGAGAAGAAGCGTGTGGCAGATGACGAGGACCACAAAGAGGAGGATGTCACATTGCCGGGCTGGGGTTCTTGGGGTGGTGAGGACGTTCCTAAGCCAAAGAGACGCTTTGTTCGCAAGGTGGAAGGTGTGGTGCTGCAGGACCGCAGAAAGGACAAGGACCTCAAGAATGTCATCATCAACGAGCGTGTCAACAAGAAGAACCTCAAGTACCAGTCGAGTGCTGTGCCGTTCCCGTTCGAGTCACGCGAGCAGTACGAGCGTTCTTTGCGCATGCCTATTGGTCAGGAGTGGACCTCGCGCGCCACGCATGCGGACATGACAACCCCAAGAGTGAATGTGAAGCAGGGTGTTGTTATTGATCCTTTGAAGGCTCCGTTCAAGTAGGGGTAGGAAATAGAGTAGCAGAACAGGTACATATTTGTTGGAACAAGAATAAATAATTAAGAGCTAGATAGTTTAGACTATAGTTGATCATAGGTTGTAAGCAGTTATCATAAAGTGTAGTGATGCGAGAAATCCAAGTTTTATGACTGAATCACAAGAATAAACTCAACTTTTATATTCTTACTCTACCCTAAAAAACTGTTTTCAAGCTGCTTGCGAGTTTCACTGACCCTAATTTCGCCAAAGGGAGCCTTTAATTTTTGCAGTCAATTTTCTCGATACAATTGTTAAATGAACTTCATAAAGGTCCACTTACCAATAATCGCATGGACTTTTCTGCAATGGCAGATCACAACGTGGCAAACTGTCCGAATTTCCCGTCTCTTATTATCAACCGTATCAACTAGCTTGTTCTCTGCCGGTTTCTACTGCTCAGATGAAGCTCCCAAAACTCATCTATTCCTCCACTGATAAACCAGATATATACCCTCTTCTATGTCTCATTCTGTTCCCTACTCAATCAAAACACCATTCCTGTCAGCCCACGCCTTTCCACTGAGGAAAACCCCCTCTGGGTCGGTCTCCTTTCTAACCTTGTTAAACTCCACCAAACGCTCACCAAACCACTCCCTCATCAATGGCTTGAACCCAATCATCGCATAAAACGGCTTGGCACCGTACTTGCTCTGCAACTGCAAGTCCTCGGGAGACTTCTGGTCGCCATCAACACCAATGAAGTTCTTGGCCCAGTGTGGCTTTCCGCCAGCCTCAAACATGATGTTCTCAAAGATCTGGTACCAGGTGTGCGTGCCCACATTCGTGAAGAAAGGTCTGTACATGGTGGCATTCACAAACAACGAAAGCTGGTCGGTGGTCACCTCGCCCTCCTTGTACTCGGTGTCAGGAGAGTTGTCCAACCACGGGCGCAAGTTGTTACCTGGAATAGGACCCTTGCTCCAGCGGTCTCTCTTGGAAAGCCACAGCTGGCTAGGGTGCAAAGAAGCATTGCCTTCGTCATCCTCGAACGGAGTGTTGGAATACATAACGTTAGAGCATCTAACCTCAATTGGAGCATGCGAGTAGAATTCACCAGTCTGCACACCAAGCTCGACAGCCTCTTGGATCTCCTTCAAGGCCTGGACACCATTGGTCATTGGACATGACCATTCGTTAACAAACTGCGAGAATAAACAATCGAGGTTGAGTCCCTCCACAGAGTTCTGCACGGCAACATCGACATTATCACCAGCAGCAAGACCAAACTGTTGACCGAAAACAAAACGCTCAATAACTGGCGTCAAGCGTGGAGCAATGTGGACCGCAACCCAAAGCATCGACTCGTAGAAGAAACGCCCAAACCATGTCTGGTACCAACTAGCACGAGGCTCGCTCAAAGGCTCGTCCGACTTTGATCCTTGCCAAAGAACACACTTACCAGAATAAGGAAACCACCAAACACGGATAAACTCGGACTCAAGCCAGATGGTGTCCCACCTCGAAAGCAAAGTGTCAAAGGTGATCACCTCCTGCACAGACTTGATTGTGTACTCAGGGCACGTACGTATCGTAACATGCGTGATAATTCCGATTTTGCCCAAACTAAGCATTGCGGCGCGGAAAAGATGTGGCTTTTCCAACGATGAGCAGGTGATCAAATCGCCCTTGGCATCCAACAACGTGATCGACACCACCTGTTGCGACACCAAGCCATGGTACTGTGTAGAGCCGTGTGTTCCTGTGGAGATCAAGCCTGCAATCGACTGGTCACTGATGGAGCCCAAGTTCTGGATGGCCAAACGGTGCGTTTTCAAGTACGAGTTCAACTCGTAAATCCTGGTACCAGCCTCCACGGTCAAGTCGACGTATTTGACCTCTTTGCCATCGTTTTTGGTGGTAGGTCCGTAAAACTCTTCCTGCTTGACCACACGGTTAAACTTGTCCAAGTTACACAACCACTCATCCGTCATGGTAAGGTCGCTTGGCGAGTGGCCCGAGCCGACGGTCATGATGGTCTTCTTGTGGAGGCGAGCCTGTTTGATCAATTCCTGTATTTCCTCCACGGAGGTGGGCTGAAAGATAGCCTGAGGCTTACAGAAGAAGGTGCCCGCCCATGTTCTATGGAACACCTGGGAGGTCTTGAATGGGAGAAGGGATTCCGGTACGGACATTGTGGGTCCGAAAAGAGCGAAGAATAATAATTTTTGAAGAATCACTAACGGCTCAAATAACGTGTAATCGGTGGCAAACGAAATGTCAAAGTGATCGGCCGAACACTCGGCTTATTTCTGAATCCATTGTTCGGCCGGTCACTCAAGGTTCGCATTGTTTGTACCCTGTCTTTGGGTGTTTAGTCAACCAACGAGAAAAGCGATCATTACAGTGATTCTACTCTTGATGGACTCGTACCTATTAGCAGTCTATTCTTTTTCATCTTGATTTCTATTGTGTGTAGTTCCTGATTGAAGTATTTTGGCTCTGCATTCTGATAATCTCCGTCACAAAGCCGATCTTTGTGGTTACGGTTAGTATACGCCGTAAACCTTCCGGTTTTACCCTAAGGCTGTATTCATGGAACATTCGATACGCTAAGAGAACTTCTTTCTCTCTGCTTAGATTGTACATGTATGTTTCTCTGCCCACGCTTCCTTTAGGATGTCTTTCTCGGGTTGCAATTTCCTTCCAAATTGCTCCTAATGCTGGCTATACAAACGTCTCAGGGTCATGCAAAGAACTGCAATAGTTTGACCACTGGAAGTTCGTTTAGTTAACTACCAAAAGCTTTACCATAAGTTGACTACCAAAAGCTTTACCATAAGTTGACTACCAAAAGCTTTACCATAAGTTGACTACCAAAAGCTTTACCATAAGTTAACTACTAAAAACAATTTCGCCCAAGTTTGTCCATATTCTGAACTACTTATATTCATAGCCCCACAGAACGAATATCTGCATAAAACTCATCACCGGCATGATCTACCTCTGGCATTCTTACTGAATCCCAAATTTGTAGCAAAAAATCAGCTCATATCTACCCCTCTTCGAAAAGCATGCTCATGCATGTCTTGTACATTCCACCGTCCAATACGTGGATCATCCAAGACCACAATGGCTCGTAACTCTAGTGTCGACCCACTAGGATTGACATCCTGTGGCTCCAATTCACCCTTCTAGTTACTCCAAGATGCCTCAGATGCCACGCTTATATCACTGAGACACTTTCATCGAGCTTCGTCCCCCTTCTGTCTCTGCCACTCAAACCACACATATTTTCTCAGTTCATAACTCTAAACACAAAAGACACTTTTCACAGTATCACTATGAATTCTCTCACCATCCCTCAGCCCTGTTTGCTGACTTCCTCACGTAGTCCCCGGCTACACTATGATGTCATCGCCAGCTCCAACCCATCTCCTCCTCTTGACAGCTCACCAATGCTCTTCTCAGTTATCGCCGCCTCACGCGATGTCTTACGTAAGCAGGTGTACGAATACGGCAAATGGCCAACTAACGTCGTTCCCTCGTATAGGCATTCTCGATCTATTGAAATCTACTAACTTGCTCTTCTGATTCGCTCTTTCCATTCACATAACTGCAGTTGCACATATCTGGCAAGACCTGCCCCAAATCCCCGTTCGTCTCTCTTCTTCATCTCCTCAGTCGATCTACGAATACCTCGATCAGATTATTTTTACTGAGCTGATCCACAGATTTCGCCATCAGTTATCACTGACTTCTTCACTCGCCTACGCGTCTGTTAACTCGTCAGTCAATAACTTAGTCTTGTAAACTAAGCTATTTCTTCACTAACTGCTCGCTGGACAGGTCAGATCGTCGGCGCCGAAGAACAGCTATTTTACTCATCATACGTGGAAAATTGGCAGCCATTTTTTAAAAACACATACTTTTCCTCATGAGCAGACCACAGAACATTGGTATCAAGGGCATCGAAGTCTACATCCCTACTCAGGCAGTGGCCCAGAGTGAGTTGGAGAAGTTCGACGGCATTCCTGCTGGCAAATACACCATTGGTTTGGGTCAAACCAACATGGCCTTTGTCAACGACAGAGAGGACATTTACTCGCTCTCTTTGACCGTGTTGTCCAGATTGATCGCCAACTACAAGATCAACACTGACAACATTGGTAGATTGGAGGTCGGTACCGAGACCTTGTTGGACAAGTCCAAGTCCGTCAAGTCTGTGTTGATGCAGTTGTTTGGTGAGAACAGCGACGTCGAGGGTATCGACACCGTCAACGCGTGCTACGGTGGTACCTCTGCCATCTTGAACTCCGTCAACTGGATTGAGTCCAGTGCTTGGGACGGACGTGACGCTATCGTTGTTGCTGGTGACATTGCCATCTACGACAAGGGTGCTGCCAGACCTACTGGTGGTGCTGGTGCTGTGGCGCTCTTGATTGGCCCAGATGCCCCAATCGTGTTTGAGTCCACCAGAGGTTCCTTCATGGAGCATGCTTATGACTTCTACAAGCCAGACTTCACCTCCGAGTACCCTGTTGTCGACGGCCACTTCTCTTTGGCTTGTTACGTCAAGGCTCTCGACCAGTGCTACAAGCACTACTCGAAGAAGGTCACCAAGGAGGCAAACAAGACCGTCGGCCTTCTCGACCACTTTGACTACAACGCTTTCCACGTCCCAACTTGTAAGTTGGTCACCAAGTCTTACGCACGTTTGTTGTACAACGACTTCAGACTGAACCCTGAGAAGTTTGCCGACGTTATCGACGCCGAGACCACTGCTCGTTTGCAGCTGTTGACCTACGAGCAGAGTTTGACTGACAAGGAGGTCGAGAAGTTGTTTGTTGGCTTGGCCAAGGACCCAAGCAAGACCAGATTGCAGCCAGCTTTGCAGGTCCCAACCAACACTGGTAACATGTACACTGCCTCCGCTTGGGTTGCCTTGAGTTCGCTTCTCTACTATGTCGGCTCTGAGAAGTTGCAGGGTAAGAGAATCGGTGTTTTCTCCTACGGTTCTGGTTTGGCCTCCACCTTGTTGTCGCTCAAGGTTGTTGGCGACATCTCGCACATCACCAAGGTGTTGAACTTCGACTTCCAGTTAGGTGAGGGTAGAACTATCCAGACTCCAGAGAAGTACTTGGAGGCCATTGCTTTGAGAGAGGGTGCACACTTGAAGAAGTCTTTCAAGCCTGCTGGTTCCATCGACCACTTGTCCAAGGGCACCTACTACTTGGCTGAGATTGACGACAAGTACAGAAGATTCTACGAGAGAAAGTAGATGCGAGCTGAGACTGTCGGTGAGTGTAGCAAATAGAAGTGAATCGAACTAGAGGGTTGTAGTAGAGTGAGAAATTTTGCGGAAGTATATGCAAAACGAGTCAATGAGGAGTGGGAAGCAGATATATAAGGAGCAAGAAGTAATCTTGAGAGTATAAAAGGGTGTGATTAGTCAACCATCTGTCAGGAACATATACCTCAATAAGCGAGTTGTGGAAAGTACCACACCAGTTAATCCATCTCATGGACCTCAGCAGAACCTTGTGTACATACTTTATGCACTACATAGACCTAAACCGAGCCTTGTATACATAAAGAATAGTGAGGTTTTCCAAACTTAACAAGTGTTTCACCGAAAGAGTCATGACTCGTTGACGTCCTCATTAGCACCACATTTTTTCAATACACTCGTAATGCCCAAGTTTCAGACATATTCATGGCTGTTATAACCCGGTTATTCAGTCCATTCATCATCAAATACACCTATCCACTGCTCAATTCTCGTCAATCCTTCACTCTGCGTAACGTCAGACCGTTTCTCGTCAGTTCGTCACCAAGAAAACTATTTACCTTCTCCACCCAACTCGTCAGTTTGCCACCAAGTTATCTCGTATGACTCTACATCAATGAGTACGCAACTACCTTTCCACAAGTCCGTTCCGTATCTGTCTAATTATCTGTGTTCATTATTCAGTCATCACTGAGCTTCATCTCGTCGTCAGTCCATCCCTTAGATATCACTCTCGTTTGATCTGTTTTGATACTTCCCAAATGAGAAATTCTCTCGCACACGAAAAGTAGACGTATTAATGAGGGCTATCATAACGAAACCAAAACAAAAAAAGAGCGCTTAATTTTTTTGACAACATTGCTGGTCTTTTCACGTATATCAACATAAGCAATGAGAGAAGTTATTAGTGTGAACGGTATGTTGAGGATCTCCGAGAACTTTTGCTCAATCGCCTTCGAATCGTACTAACAAATCAGTTGGCCAGGCCGGTTGTCAGATCGGAAACGCGTGCTGGGAATTGTACTCCCAGGAACACGGAATCAGACCTGACGGATACCTCCAGGAAGGTTTGGATAGACCAAAGGGTGGTGAGGAAGGATTTTCCACCTTTTTCAGCGAGACCGGCTCCGGAAAGTACGTTCCACGTGCCCTTTACGTGGACTTGGAGCCTAATGTGATTGATGAGGTCAGAACTGGAGCCTACAAGGACTTGTTCCACCCAGAACAGTTAATCGCCGGTAAGGAAGATGCCGCCAACAACTACGCCCGTGGTCACTACACCGTCGGTAGAGAGATTTTGGACGACGTCTTGGACAGAGTCAGAAGAATGAGTGACCAGTGTGACGGTTTACAGGGTTTCCTCTTCACACACTCTCTCGGTGGTGGTACTGGTTCTGGTTTGGGATCTCTTCTTTTGGAGCAGTTGTCGATCGACTACGGTAAGAAGACCAAGTTAGAGTTTGCCGTCTACCCTGCACCACAGGTTTCTACCTCTGTTGTCGAGCCATACAACACTGTCTTGACCACACACACCACTTTGGAGCACGCAGACTGTACTTTCATGGTGGACAACGAGGCTATCTACGACATGTGCAGAAGGAACTTGGAGATCACAAGACCAAACTTCGACTCATTGAACAGTTTGATCGCGCAGGTTGTGTCTTCTGTGACCGCATCATTGAGATTCGACGGTTCCCTTAACGTGGACCTTAACGAGTTCCAGACCAACTTGGTTCCATACCCAAGAATCCACTTCCCATTGGTTTCTTACGCCCCTGTATTCTCCAAGGCCAGAGCCTCGCACGAGTCCAACAACGTTTCGGAGATCACCGCCGCTTGTTTCGAGCCTGGTAACCAGATGGTCAAGTGTGACCCAAGAGCCGGTAAGTACATGGCCACCTGTTTGTTGTACCGTGGTGATGTCGTTACAAGAGATGTGCAAAACTCTGTGGCGCAGGTCAAGGCCAAGAAGACCGTCCAGTTGGTTGACTGGTGTCCTACTGGTTTCAAGATTGGTATTTGCTACCAGCCACCTACCGCCATCCTGGGCTCCGAGTTGGCTGCTGCTAACAGAGCTGTGTGTGTCTTGTCCAACACCACTGCCATTGCTGAGGCATGGAGAAGAATCGACCGCAAGTTCGACTTGATGTACTCCAAGAGAGCGTTTGTGCACTGGTACGTGGGTGAGGGTATGGAAGAGGGTGAGTTCACCGAGGCCAGAGAGGACTTGGCTGCTTTGGAGAGAGACTACATTGAGGTTGGTACTGACTCTTTCCCAGAGGAGGAAGAAGAGTACTAAGTACTGTCTGTCATTTTGATTCTCTCATCCCTTTGTGTTTGCCGTTTATACTCCTAATACCCAATAAATAATAAGGTAATAATGATTGTAGATCTTCGCCGAGTTCTTTGCTGGCGGTCAGTGAAGCAAAAAGATATTGGTCAAAGAATAATTGAATAATAATGCTCTTCAAAGGATAATTGAATAATGCTCTTCAAAGAATAACTGTTAAAATAATAGTTAGACAGCGATTCACTCACATGCACAATAGTTTATACCCATTCTCTTACTTTGACTCCAAAAAACAGATTCATAATTTCTATAATCACTACATATTAGATTTCTAGTTTTCTGTCTGTTGATGCATATGGTATCTGCAGGACTCGGTTGAGTAATCCTTTGAAGGTGTGGGCCAAGTTCGTTCAAACGAAGCTTAATTCTTGCTGGCTTCTACACTGGACTACTTACTCTAACTCTTCGCCACCCTCCTGATTACAAATCACTCAACTTCGGCCTCAGTATTATTGTTTTGCTCACGTGCCAATAACACCGAGCGGACCGAAATACGTTTTCTGAAAAATACTTCAGACCAAGATGGAAGACAAGAGAGAGCTTTTGAAGCAGCCGTTGCATTCTATCTACATTCCCTGTGGCCTTATCATATTCGGCACATTGATCTTCGGTGCTGAATATCTTCCGTACACCGTTTCGTTCATTGTCATTGTCTGTTCGTTCAAGTATTACGAGGCCTGGCAAAGAAGATCTTCATTGCATGCTACCAAGTGGAGAGACTTGGAGTTGATTGACAAGACATTGATTGGTAGAAACGCGCTGATTTTTCGCTTCAAATTGAACAGAGAAGATGAGGTCTTGGACATCCCAACTGGACACCATGTTGCATGCTGTTTCGAGGTGAACGGCAAGGACGAAATCAGATACTACACGCCAATCTCTAACAAGTTCGATACTGGCTTCTTTGACATTTTGGTCAAGCACTACGAGCACGGTGTTGTCTCGCGCAAATTAGCACAGTTGAGAGAAGGCCAGACTGTCAAGTTTCGTGGACCTGTTGGTAAGTTGAACTACACCCCAAACATGGCTAAGCGTATTGGACTTGTTGCTGGAGGTTCTGGAATTACGCCAATCTTACAGGTCATCACCGAGATCATCACCAACCCGGAAGATCTCACTGAGATGCACCTTTTGTTTGCCAACAACACTGAAAAGGACATTTTGTTGAAGTCCGAGATTGACGACATCAGCTCAAAATACCCCGGTCTTTCCGTGCACTACACTGTGACAACCCCAGTTAGCAACAAGTGGGACGGAAGTGTTGGATACGTGAGCAAGGAGATGATGGAGAAGCACTTGCCTCCTGCAAGTGAGGAGAACATGTTGTTTGTTTGTGGTCCTCCACAGATGAAGAAGCTCGTGGTTGGTCTTTCCGAGGAGTTGGGTTGGGAGAAGGAGAAGGTGTTTTGCTTCTGATGTATTGAGGTTTATAGAGCTAATAGCGAGAAACAGTACCAGAGTGAGAGAAAACTGAGAATGCCGGTATGAGTTAAGAATATTCCGCAAGCGAGAGTAATTTTCAGTCTTGCTGAACCATAAATGCGGAATAAGCTGTACCAAGTAGAGAGTTCTTTGTGTTACATGAGTTTGATGTAATTCAAGCTATTCACGCAAGGCGAAGCAGGAAAAGAGCGTTGCATTAATTAGAGAATAACATAAATTACAAGTCAATGCACACGTCGAAACCTTGATTCGAGTAAAGTATATGAATATCTTACATTATTTGCTTTTGCTTCAGAAAATCTATGCAAAAAGGACGATATGGCATTTCTACAAATCAGTCTGTATATACAATCAATAATTCTTCACAAACTTTTACGAAAATTTCAAAATAACGCTTTTCACTGGTTACAAAATAAACCCCACCTTTAAAACCCTCAAAATAAAGCAATACTGCCAAGATGGACTGTGACATACACACAATAAAGTAACTCCCAATGCTTTCCAAACTTGCCCCAAATCTGTTCCTTTTTCCAACTTCCATTTTGTTTCCCAACAAAGAATCGTTCACAAACCCAAATATACGAGAAATATGCAACTCGAATAAAACTCTTACTGAGCAACTGTTCGGATGCCTGGAGCTCTTGGTATGAATGCGTGCATATCATTAGAAGATCGATTGGGAATTTTTGAGCAGTTTCTCTCTCGTCGGTTTATCGCTCAATTATTCAGTCCGCAGACACTACTTCAGTCTATGCATTATTCATAATTAACGTGTTTAATTGTACTTCATTAGTTCTTCCTCAAACATCCAGCACTAGTTCTTGATCAAACATCCAGCATTAGTATTTTTGCTCAAACATACCTTATTCAACTCTCTCCTCGCCATCTTGTCGTATCATAGCTCTATTTTCACTCACCTATGCGCTTTCAATTACAATATCCCAAAATTCCTATAAATCCAAGTGTCTCCGCAAAAAACAAAAACAATGAAATTGGCCGCCATTCTCAGCGTGTGCCTGTTGGTTGCTGCCAACAGAGCATTCAAATTAAACAATGAGATCAATGCAGCATGTGCCTTGGTAGAAAACGTTGGATCCAACACGACACTCGGTCTTGACTTTGAGAACGCTGGCTCATTAGAAAACGAGGTTCCTGTCATCATATTCAACTACATGGATCTCAAGAAATACTCCAATCTACCAAACTACAGTAATTTTTTAAACTACACACACTCGAATACAGCCGACAACTCCACGATATTGTACGACAGAAACGTCAAGTTCAACCTCAGGAAAAGCTCCGAGTTTAAGGGCGACAAGGGCAAGGCATTCACCAAGAACATTGTGTTGAACGCTTCAAAACCCAAGAAAAGAAAGTACACAACCTCTGTTCCTGGTCAATTTGCCAGTGTGGAATATAAAATCGACACTCCTGGTGTTTACTGTGTGTATTTGCCCCGCTATTTGACTGAAACTGCCGTGAAACCAGACCGTTTTACCGTGGAAATCGCGGTAAACAACGAGGGATATACCCCATCGCTCACCCAGAACCTCAATACGCACAAATCGGCGCTTATTTACACCACAGTCTTCATTCTCGTCGTTCGGTACTTTGGTGCGTCCTCCATAAGTAAAGACATTTTAAACGTTCTTTTGGCTAAATGGTCAATGCTTGCTATTCTAGCAGCTTTGGAATGGATCAGCTTCAAGGCAGGAAGTACCAGATACACAGGCTCTATTTTAGAGCTTTTACGCTACTTTGAAACTATAGTCGTTGACAACTACCAAGAGTATATAATCTTTGCAATCTACCTTGGCCGTGGATTTACTGACGCCTTTTACGTTTCATGGCTTGCAAAGTTTCTCCTTGCTGGGTATGCGGGCACTTTTATTTACAGCACGTTCCAGTCGGACAGTGAGACCGCATTGAGCAGTGTTTATATTTCAGACTCTGCTTTCCAGACTATTTTCAAGTCGATTTTGGTTCCAAATAGTTATCTGGTGGCTTTTTTGAACGAAGCAGTCAACACGAATATGGTTATAAACGCTTTGATCCACGTGTTTTTTGCTGTGTTGATTGGTTTTTATGCAATCATATGCTCGCTTTTGGTTCTTCGCAAATCAACCAACAAAATCAAACTTTCCGCATCACTTTTGCTCCACTTGATTCTATACAAGATGGTTTTCAAGCAGTTCTTGAATCCTTTCATGTCCCAAAACTTCCATTTTTGGGGATTTTTTGATGTTCGCGAGTGCTTGCAAAAGTTGGCACTGTTGTACCTGGAACGCATCTTTATGCGTCGCTATTGTATCAGTCTTGTTGAGTTGGCATTGGTATGGTTAATTTGGAGGGTAGCCCCGAAGCCTGTTGCAAAGGAGAAGAAAAATATCTAAGGTGACTAATGACCAACTGATGACGAACTGATGGAGCCAGCGAGTGGATCAGCGTAAACCTAATCATAGGACAGTAATAAGTTACGAAAGCAACTGGCAAACTGATGAAGAATTTACTCAATGAACAGTAATAGGTCAAAAAAAAACTGAATTCTGGTCGAGAGTTAACTGCTTGATCTTGTGATACTAACCGTTTTGTTCACCCTTTTGAGCAAAACGGTTAGTATCCGTTGAAATTAGAAAGTCTGACTGTTAAAGAGAAGTACTATGATCTGCCTATAAAAAATATGACCAAGTAAACAGTACGATATCATTTATGAAACGAATTAGCTATAAAAAGGAAGCAATACTTGTAATGTAATATAAGGAACCGACTTGATTACATGCAGTCATATATGATTTTCTAATTGACTTAAAGTTGCAAAAAAAAAATAACGACAACTGCAGGACTCGAACCTGCGAGGGCATAGCCCAAAAGATTTCAAGTCTTTCTCCTTAACCGCTCGGACAAGTTGCCTCGATTGGAATAAAGTAGAAGATAATAAACTATACCATGATGTACATATATTATTGTGCGAGAATTCAATATAAAGGACTTTTATACGCGAAGATAAAAGAAGGAGCAAAAGATAAAAGATAAAGAGTAATACAACTAGTTATGAATTATATGAGTCATATTTATGTCCGAGGGATTCCTTGCCTGATTTCTACGAGGCATTTAAGGTTATGGAAGTCAAGAACAATTTCGGATCATTTCCTGTGGCACAAAAATGTTCAGAATAATTCTAGATTATAGTGGATGTTGAACTGTTCCCGTGCGGTGCATCTAAGTATTGCAGCTATTTATCAATTACTGCAAATCTATTCTCGGAAAAATCCAGAGGTTCAAAAAAATTTACTATTTATGTTCTTGTATCACCCTCCAACCTCTTATATCATATACTACTTACTCCCGTCCTTCTGAAATATCAAACCTGTTTCCCTGAAGCATATATTGCTTGATACTGATATTATTAAAACTGCATAAAGCCTCAATAAATTAACAGGTTCAAATAGCATTCAGGTGTCTCCACGTCAAATTCCCCGCATTTCAAGTGACTATTATTACTACAAAAAGTTCGAAAAGTAGATAAATTCTGGAAATATGTAGGTGACTTGCCGTTCTTGGAGAGATATTCCAACATTATCTTATCTAAATGTAAGCTATGCCTAATGTAAGGGGTAATTTTCCATATTCTGTATGCAAGTAATAGAATGTGTCTGCTGTCTGACTAACTGAATATTTTACCTTAACGACCGCCGTAATGGGTGAATGCATGTAAAATAAATCACATATACTTCAACCACATATTGTAGCCGTACTTCCAGTGTCTGAGGCATTGGATAATAAGATTTAATTTACGAAAGCCAAACTCTAGCCGACGCTGCATAAAATATATCTTCGAATCTATCCAATAACCTTTCTATACCTTACGATTTTCTCGTAAATTCAACTCCTACTTTTAATGATTCGTGAAATCACTCACCCCTTCTTTATCTATAACCACAACCTCACCTCATTCGTTGCAAATGCATGCTTTTTATTTCGTCGCATTCTGCCTCGTAAAGAGCACCATATTCGGCCACCATTACATACCTCTGTTTATATTTTCACCCCCTTCTACAACCTTTTTATAATTATTCTCCAATATATGAGTGAGCAATCAATCAGATGTCTCTGAACTCCTTCATTAGCCATTGCAATGAAAAGATCATAGTCTTGAAAATCCTGCATATACTCCAACGAGTTCAGATTGTGATTTTGAAGAGCCTAGCCTTTCTCTATGTTTGATCACAAACTAACCGGTACGAAGAAACAAAAGGGAACACGTTAGACCATATCACAAATACAGCACGATATCAAGAATGCAATCTGGTAGAATTCGTTAAAAGAAAGCCTCTTCAAAGAAACTCCTCCCTGTTACAGTGTGTCGCAGTGAGGCTTTCATATCTTTTTGTCTGTCAAAAAAATTCCAGCCTGCTGCGCTGAAACACATTCGAAAATATCAAGGTCATGCTAGAATGGTTGAGGCTTCTAGTTAACATAAAGTAACACTGTCACCCTAACCATACTGTTCTTTAAAGTAACCGGAACATGACTTATCGCACATAAATTCTTCATACTGGGTGTGAGGTTAGGCTCATCAGCTTCTGTCGTGTAATATCCTGCATCCCGTGTGATAATTTCTCGTCTATTTAAGATGCTGGCTCCCAAACAAACACCTTAAACACCAAACTATCTATCACTCATCCAAAAGCCGCCTACAGTCAGCCATACGCAGTTAGCCCTAATATTCAGCCTTACCATCTTCGTGGTCACTACTAACACTAAAAATAGACCACAGCCTCTTTCAGTTATCCTGCAGATAAGCCGAATCGGGATCTGATTTCTGGAGACAAAAATATAAAGACACAAGTGTGCAACATTTGGCCACCGATCATTTTTTCGAAGCTTATCCACTTTGAAGTGATCAGAGTACGAAGCGAAGAGTACCTGGAAGACAACAAGAGAGGTTTAGAATACGAAGATAATTGAAGGACCAAGTATTTCAAAGAGAATAGTACTTGATCAATAACAGTACTTGAAGAGAATACCAGTTTCAAAGAAAATCGTTCTAATCAAGATCTTGCATCAAAAAGCTACCTTCAATTAAGACCACCTGCACAAAACTTGCATCATGGCTTACCGCCGCGACGATGACTCCATCAACGAGTATTTAAACCCTCATCACGAAGACGACGATCAGTCTATCAACTTCCAACACCCCCCACAAGCTGCCTACAGACACGCCCTGCAACAGCACGAGCACCGTGCCAACTACTCCGACTTCTACAACCCCCAGTCGCTCGAAAGACCGCTGAATGTTTTCAACACCAGTCGTATTGAGCCTCCAGCGTTGAGTCCGCTCCCACATCACCACACGGACTACCCATTTGATGATTCAAATTCATACCAGCCCAGTGGCCATGACTCGTTAAATTACGAAATGCAGAACTTGGAGTATCTGGGTGTAGATGCATACGGTCCACGTGGGAAACGCTTCCAGCTGACTTTTGTGCCCAACATCTATGAGGAAGATGACTTGGACGAGAAAGAGTTCGATAAGGCTATCCTGTACAACCAATTCGAGGGAGACCATTATGATCTCCAGGAAGTAAAGTTCCCCACTCCTCCCCCACCTCCTCCAATGTCTGAAATCTCTCTGGCACAGCCTCCACCACCTCCTCCATCAGCACAGGGTGATTTGATCGAACCGGAGTCGCCTTTCGGAGACGACTTAGAAGCCGAACCACAGCCAGAACGCGGGTTTGAAGAGCCTCCAGAAGAGGAGCCTGTTCGTGAAAAGCCTCGTGTTGGTATTGCTTCCGGTTTGAATGGTCATTTGGTGTTGGATTGTCCTGTTGCAACGGAATTGCTTTCTAAGTTCCCCGACTATCACCCTGCCGAAAAAGATGGCGGACTTTCTAGAGAGTTCGCATACATGCGTTACACTGCTGTGACATGTGGGCCTTCAAACTTTTACCGTGATGGCTACATTCTTCGTCCTGTCCATTACCCTATGCCGAGACAAACGGAGTTGATGGTGGTCATCACAATGTATAACGAAGACGACATCTTGCTTGCTCGCACATTGAAGGGTGTGTTCAAGAATATTAAGCACTTAGAGCTGCGCACTCGCTCAAATGTGTGGGGTAAAGATTCGTGGAAAAAGGTCGTGGTGTGTATTGTGAGTGATGGTCGTTCAAAGATTAACGAGCGTTCTCAGGCATTGTTGGCTGGTTTGGGAGTTTATCAAGAGGGTCTCGCCAAGAGTATTGTCGATGACAAAAAGGTCCAAGCGCATATCTATGAGTATACCACTCGTGTGGGTATCTCTTCCGTCGAAGACACTGTCAAGTTGACTACCGAAAAAATCGTCCCTGTTCAATTGCTTTTCTGTCTTAAGGAAACCAATGCTAAGAAGATCAACTCGCACAGATGGTGTTTCCAGGCATTGGGTCAGGTTCTCGACCCAAGAATTGTTGTCCTCTTGGATGCAGGTACACAGCCATCCGGAAAGTCGTTGTACCACTTGTGGAAAGAGTTCGACAGAGACGCACAGGTGGCTGGTGCCTGTGGAGAGATCAAGGCGTCCTTGAAAAAGCGCCAAATTTTGACTAATCCGATTGTTTACGGCCAGAACTTCGAGTACAAAATCTCCAATATCTTGGACAAGCCCACAGAGTCTGTGTTTGGTTTCATTTCCGTCTTGCCTGGTGCTTTCTCAGCTTACCGTTACGTTGCTTTACAGAACGACGTCAACGGAAAAGGACCTTTGGAAAAATACTTTAAGGGTGAGTTTTTGCATGGATCGGGTGAAATGGACCCCAACGATGATGAATTCCAGTACAAGAGCCAGATGAAAGACGAGGCCGGAATCTTTACTTCTAACATGTATCTTGCTGAGGATCGTATCTTGTGTTACGAGTTGGTTGCCAAGCGTGGTTGCAACTGGCTTTTGCGTTACTGTAAGTCTGCAAGTGCCGAGACCGATGTGCCTGAGAGGCTTGCGGAGTTTATTTTGCAGCGTAGACGTTGGTTGAACGGTTCCTTTTTCGCGGCAATCTACTCTATAGTGCACTTCTACAAGGTTTGGTGGTCGTCGCACTCGATTCTCCGCAAGATCTTCCTTCACATTGAGTTCTTCTACCAGTTCTTGAACTTGATTGTTTCGTGGTTTTCCATTGGCTCCTACTTTTTGGTGTTCCGTATCTTGACGACCTCGCTTTCGAGCAGTGACTTACATTTTGCCCCAGGTAACGTATTGAGTGTCATCTTCCTCTGGCTTTACCTTGCATCCATCGTTACTACCTTTGTGTTGTCTTTTGGTAATACTCCCCAGGGTACAGAGAGGTTCTATATTGTGATTGTGATTTTCTTCGCTATTTTGATGGCCTATATGATCTTCGCAGCCATTTTCATGGCAGTTCACTCTGTGCAGGCGATTTACCGAGACCAGGCTGAGATCACTGCTGCACTTTTCATACAGAATGCGCAGTTCCGCGATCTTGTGGTGGCTACCTCTTCAACATACGCCTTGTACTTTTTGGCTTCCTTCCTCTACTTCGAGCCTTGGCACATGTTCACCTCCTTTATCCAGTACATCTTGTTGTCTCCATCCTATATCAACGTCTTGAACATTTACGCTTTCTGCAACATCGACGATGTCTCGTGGGGTACCAAGGGTGATACCGGTGCAAAGGATTTGGGTGCAGCAAAGGTGCGTGAGGATGGTACGTTCGATGTTAATATTCCTATATCACGTGAAGAAATCAACCAGTCATACTTGAATCAATTGGAAAAGATCAAGACTCCACTACCCCCAGACACAGGTGGCAAGACTGGAACCAACGAGGACTATTATGCTTTTATCCGTTCTATGACGGTGTTGGTCTGGATGTTTTCGAATTTCTTAATTGTTGCCTTGGTCTTAGAGACGGGAGGTTTTAACGACTTTGAGTCGGAGGATGTATTGTCGACAACAAAGCAGACCAGAGCGGAAATTTACTTGACGGTGATTTTGTGGATGGTGGCGTTTATGGCGCTCTTCCGGTTCCTTGGATGTGTGACGTATTTGCTTGGGCGCTTGGGACGGAGTTTTAGGAAGTCGGATACGAGGAAAATGAATTAGTATATTTTTAGCAAACATGGGCGAGAGATGTCAATATAAGATTAATTTAAGTAATCCTCAGGAAATAGTAGAAGATTAATTTAAGCAAGTGTGGTCACAATGAGACTCATCAAAGAAGTGAATAGCAAAATGGAATGAACTTAGCATGTTTAAATTAACAGCTGCAAATTGAAAAATAACTAAAAAACAGTACGAAGCGAACATCGGTAGTCAGAGAGAAACCTGAGAACAATTGAGCGGCTTAAACCGACCGAAAAGAAATCATTTACTTAAGTGACATGAAAAACTTCACTATTACTATCCATGATCTCTATTGCCTCACTTATTTTCTAGAGCAATTCTTAGGAGCACATATTCACACCTCATGGTAGCCGTGCATATTATTTTCATAATGATACAATAAATGAAGCTAAATATCATTAGACTTATTGAAACTTCTGGTTAATTTCATCTGCATTTCTTCAAGGTCCGAGATTTAGGCAAGATTTTATTGATTATTTCCTTATGCAATGTCCTTATGCAATGACATACATTGTGCTAGTTTAGGTGCGTCTAGAAATCTTTTAGGTGCACGTTTAGCACATTTAGCTGCATATTATGCAGGAGGTTACATGAACCTGCATAAAATTGCACCCCATCATACACTGTACTCTCCATTACCAGATCAGTCGCCTATTCAGTTCCGCTAATTTTACTACAACGACAAAATAGATGTCATCCGGTACTTCGAATATTGGAAATGGACAC
>PPJA03000031.1:0-57386 GCA_003707425.3 Kodamaea restingae
ACATGAGACAGACTGTCGCCGTCGGTGTCATCAAGTCTGTTGTCAAGTCCGACAAGGCTGGTAAGGTCACCAAGGCCGCTGCCAAGGCTGGTAAGAAGTAAACGAACTCCAGTAGTTAGTTTTATACAATAGTACCACGAGTGAACGTGAGCGTAGCGAACGTGAGCAAGAAAATTTATTATATTAGTAGAAGGAGCGTATTGTTGGCTGATTAACTTTAGCAGGATTGTTATTTTGAACAGTAATACTTATTTTGTACCTTTATTCAAAAGGATGATAGAGTGATCTGGTTATACCAGAGTAGTGTCACTTAATAATTTCTGCAGTTTGTCTCCCCATCCTCGCATTATAAAACTCTCTCATATATCTGAACCTTCTTTGCTACAGACTCTGACTGAAACGATTTAATTATATCTCAAAACCCTTTATCTCTTCTCTTATCTTTCATTTATATTTATGCAATTCACTTATTTTGGTCGTTTCCACTCCTCACCCTTGATGCTCCATATTGTAGACGATCCCAGTCGCTAAACTTCTGTGTGTTTCAATTTCTACTCTTTATCGGAGGTTTGTCACTATTTCATCAATAATTCATCACGCAGGTAATTTCAATCCAAAACAAACAACTTTTAATGGCTACAGTGGACAGAGGCGTGCGCTTGGGCGACACAAAAGATTATAACCACGCTACCGACGGCGAGTACAAACGCTTGAGAGCAGAGGCTGATCGCTTGTTTAAGAAAAGACAGCAGTTGAGTAACGAATCTCAGCAGGCCTACAAAAGCGGGGACAAGGCGCGCGCCCATGACTTGAGTGAGCAGGCTAAGCAGGTTGAGCACGAGGCTGATGAGTGCAACAAACGTGCTGCTGAATATGTTTTCAAGGAAAACAACAGCGATAGTGCAGCTGACGAGATCGACTTGCACGGCTTATATGTCAAGGAGGCTGAGTGGATTTTGCAAAGGAGAATCAGGGCTGCTATGGAAAGACGTGAACTGCATTTGAGGGTTATCGTTGGTAAGGGATTGCATTCTCAGGGAGGTGTTGCAAAGATCAAGCCTGCTGTCGATAACTTGTGTGATGAGATGAACTTGAGACATTACATCGACAAGAAGAACACTGGTGTTTTAGTGATTGAATTGGGAGAGGGCCAATCTGGTCAGAACCAGCCACTGCAGCCACAACAATCTTACGGCGGACAGCACCAGTCGCAGCAATACCAGCAGCCACATGGCCAGAACCAGCCTCAGTATTATCCTCAACAGCAACAGCAGCAGCAGCAGAGTGGCGACGGTCTTTTGGGAATTTTGCTCAAAGCATTTTGTCAGTGTATTAGTAAGTGAGGCAGAGGTGGAAAGATGCGAGAGTGCTAGAAGTTTTGGAAACTTTGTGATCGGGAAGTTTTTGAGATCTGTTATGGAATAATGTTGTGAGATAAGGAATGATGTAAAGGTGTCGGAGGAGTGAATTTGTGATTTTTTAGAATGTATGTAATAGTAATCTCCCTCTCAAACAAGCAAGTATCAAAGCTTTGTACTTAGGTAAAATCTCTGATTAAGTTTAGGGATTAAATTGGTATGCGAACTAATGGGACATTTTAGAATAGCTGAAAATATGTGCAAGGTGAAGAGCAGTGAGGCCATCTAATCGACACATTTCGGCTGGCGTATACGACGTTTCCATCTTTTATTACGTAATCTAAAAGAGAGAGTCTGCTAATGATGAGGCATCGATAATGGGATAAACACAATTTTCAATACTGAACAGCTGGGAATCTGTGCCGCAATAGCATTCTCTTAAATTTGAAATGTATACTGTTTGGACCAGCCTTAGTAGCTGGAACCGTAATTCTCGAGGTTATGTGAAAAGCAGTGGGATACTAAATTGCTGACAAGGACTGACTGCTATAAAAGACCAAAGTGCTGAAATAATGCGACGTGATTCATTATTGGCTGTGTTTAGATGTCCCTTCACTATTTATAGTTGAAATTCTTTTTACACCTGAAGCTTTAAAGATTAATCTTATGTTTTCCTTTTTGAATGCCAGTTTAGAATCTTCATTTGAGAGTAGTACATGCTCCATTAATTTCCTTCACCCAACTCTATTAAGCAATTTCAAAATATTATCTTTTTGGCTGCAAAATTAACAAACCTTTAGATTTTTGCCGACTATATCCAAATGTAACTTAACCGCTTGTTTTAGATTGGAAGAAGCCATAAGATACTTCAAGCAATCTATATATTCTCGGGTACCCACGTGGCAAGTCACAAGATATCATAATTTCGGAGTAACAACAGAAAATTGAAGTAATCATTTTAAAGGTGTGATGGTTAGATACTGCATATAAATACACATTATATACCGGCTCAACCAGCATTCTCAGAGGAGCTCAAAGTGGCAGTTATGCTGATCATTTGAAGGCATGCTTACTAAAAACCTCTTCCCAAACACTTCCATTGTCATATCTCCCAAACTTGTCTCTAGGACTCAAAAATCGACAAGGAAACGCTCAAAACACAGCATGAAGCTACATCGAAGACTACTGATACTCAAAAGAAAGATTTATATCCTAGAAGACTCACTAATTCTCTCGTGACACATGCAAACTTTATCCTAAAAGAATACTAAAAGGCTTGCCAATTGTACCGCAATAGTACGGGTAAATACCCGTACTACAAAGAGCCTCGAGCAAAAAAGTCTACCCGTATCTCTGCATACCAATAAACCTTCTTTTCTCTTCGTCAGGAAACCAGTTATTTCCACTTCACCTAACTCAGTCCATTAACTAGTTATCACATTATCACAGTAATATCTTCAATTAGTAATCACTTCTTCATTGACTCAGTTAATTCTTCACCAAATTAGTCAGTTTGTCACTCAGTTACCACCTCTAACATGCGCAGGACCCACTGTCACTCTCCAAATGGATGTTTATAGCATCGTTGTAGTCATCATTGACATCGTTACCATTTGCCTCGTTCAATTCTTCTTGCTGCAAAGCCATTTTGGCAATCACCTCGAACGCAGCCTCCACGTTTATCAGGTCCTTAGCACTTGTCTCGAAGACGGGGTAGTTCATACCACCAAGCTGGTTATTGGTGATGTTGGCGAGTTTCTTGGTTAAGGAAGGAATCTTCTTGGAGTCATCCACGTCAATCTTGTTACCTATTATGATGAAGGGGAAATCCTGTGGGTTGCTCACGTTGGACTGGATGAGGAACTCGTCTTTCCAGGAACTCAACGAATTCAACGACTTTTCGTTGGTGACATCGTAGCAGAGGACGCAGCAGTCTGCACCACGGTAGAATGCAACACCCAAACTTTGGAAACGCTCCTGACCAGCAGTGTCCCAGATTTGCAACGTGACCTGTTTGTTGTTGTCGATTGTGATTTCTTTGGTGAGGAAGTCGGCGCCAATCGTAGCCTTATACTGGTGCGAGAACTTGTTGTTCACAAACTGCTGCATGAGGGACGTTTTCCCGACACCAGAGTCTCCAAGAATGATGACCTTGAGGAGTGTTTTCTTTCTGCTGGACATGTTGGGAGATAAAAGATAAACGATAAAAGAATTAATTAAAGAGTGAAGTTATCGAGCTAAGTGATAACTTGGCGATGAACAAAACAGTGAACTTGATGAGCTAAGTATATAATGGGATCGAAGAACTAGGTGATGACCGAACACATGACTGAATAGTTAGTGAGAAGTAAATAGAAAATTTGCCAGTGACTAACCAAATGAGAGATTAACCGAATTAAGCGCAGCAAGAGTTAGGAATTATGGTTTAGGAAGTGACTATTGAGTTATTAACCAATCAAGTCGGCGAAGATAAGGCTGATCAAATATGATTATGGAGTATCTGGCAAAGAACAGATAACTAATTGACATCATAACTTCGAAGTTCAAGAATTTGTCCCGAGAGATGTGCCTCAAGTGCGGTAACAGATGAAAGAACACCATTGGTCGTATTTCTTTTTCTAAATGACTAGAAGATTCATTTCTATTCCGCACATGTCTTATAAGTGGTCAGTTTTTAGAAGACACGAGGAAGAGGTCGGATTTTGAAGTATGAGTGTTTTGATGTTGACGTCAGAAAACCAATAGGTTGAGCTATTATAAGGTAAAATTTGCGTCCCTGGCAGTATCAATCATCTACGTAGATACCCAACAAAATCTTAAAAATTACTCGAAAGAGCCCGACTCTATTATCAATCCTGTTGTGCTATATGACATTTCTATGGAATTACCTCGGTTTTTAAATCAGATAACCAGTGCCCATAATGCAAAATGCTGACCTCGATCTCTCTTTAGAGTGTTTGGTTACGAAGTTGTACGGTTCTCGAAATAGTCTTTTTATGGCGAACTTATCTCTCCCACCCATGTATTTCTTTCGTTCTTTCAGATATCACCGCATCTGTTTTGACACTATTTAACTATATGGTGTTCGGACAGCTTTCCAAATTCTCTGTTAAAAGCGCCCCCAGAAAGCCTCTTAATAACCACAATACACGCAATAGAAGGTGTCAGATGGCATAGTTTATTGCTAGTAAAATATGCTCAGTCCCTAATGAAATTAAGCGTGCAAATTCATAATTACCCCACAGTTTTACGTGCTACTTAACCCTGTGAAGACGGATTACTGAGAACCAAAACCATCGAAATTACATATATTTTCCTGTTTACTTTGGTACCCTAAGGTCCATACTGATTTTCTGCAATTAAACAGCATTACACTCTCCAACATGCGCTCAAGTATCCCGTTGAACAAATCCTCCACCTACAAACTCAACAACGGAAAAAACATACCTGTAGCTGGATTTGGAGTCTTTCGCTTGCCACGCAACGAAACTGCAGATATTGTCTACAAAGCCTTAGATGCGGGTTATAGGCACATTGATGGCGCTATCGTGTACGAAAACCTGGAGGAAACGGCACAAGGAATAGCACGTTACTTACAGGAACACCCAAACGTTAGACGTGAAGATATATGGTTTACAACGAAAATTCCCAGCATATCTTACGGGTACGAAGAAACCAAAAAAGCGGTAGCAAAAATTGCAGCCAATGTGAAAACTTACATTGGTTATGTTGATTTAGTCCTTATGCATGAACCTTTTGGCACACTGGAGGAGCGTATACAAACGTGGCGTGCACTCCAGGAGTATGTTAATGACCAAAACAATCTGGTGTTGCAGATCAAGTCTATTGGGGTTTCTAACTTCGGCATAAAGCACTTGGAGGAGTTATTTTCGTGGTCGGGATTTCAGATCAAGCCCGTCGTAAACCAATTGGAATTACACCCGTGGTTGTCACATGTGAAATTGCGCCAGTACTCTCTTGACCGAGGAATACTTCTTGAGGCATATTCCCCGTTGACTCATGGAGCAAAGTTGGCAGACCCGCAATTGCTCGCACTTTCTGGCAAGTTTGGATTGTCGCCTGCTCAGATATTGCTCAAGTGGTCATATTTACAGGGGTTTATCGTATTAGTAAAAGCTTCCACGCAGAATCGGATTCGCGAAAATTTTGGCGTTTTAGCAGACGCCGGTGAAGTTTCCTTGGATCCTGAGATTTTGCGAGTTTTAGACCTGCAACTGCAGTATCTAGTGTGGGGAATTGATGCAACGGAGCATCATGGATCAGTTTAAGTATAACATTAGTCCATGAAGTTGCTTCAAATAGAAGAGAAGGAGTTAAAGACAGTAGTGAAAGGTTTCAACTTTATACTTGCTGAAGTACTTTCGGGCCAGCTAAACACTACTGAATGGAGTCTTGAAGGTTTAATTTCCCATAGAAGCACTATAAATAACTTACCGATGCTTAATTATCATCCTCTGGTGGCCACATACTCACCATTATTTCACTGCCTCTATTTTTTATTCTTTCCAGTTTGGCATCCTTTTTGCAGCCATCTGTTTTTTGCAGCCACAAACATGAATCTTGCTTTTGTTTTAGCGGCGTGTGTCAGCGCATTGATTTTGCCAAACATCCAACAGTTGGGCTCGCATACTAACTTTGATAAGACGCTTGCACACATCAATGTGACCCCCGTAAAGCGCGAAATGGCCTTGCCCTTTGGCAAAATTAAAGACAAGTTGGGCAAGATGGTTGAGGGCAAAGGAAAGATGCAAGAGCCCACGAAGACAGTTGAAGTACCTATTAAGACAAACTGCGAAGAGCCTGAGGAAACCCCTAAGCCTGATGACTGGAACACTAAAATAAAGGAAAAGTACGATAACCGCAATAAACCAAACATCGATCCAGTTTACGATTCTGATAGCGACAGCGATGACGAAGACTGGAGACTCCCCTCAAGGATTATAATTCACGAGGGAAATTTCACCCCGGGAGAGGAGGATGAGTACATCGACTACATTCGCGACAGATGTACAGAGGGAGATGCCATGTTTTGGAACAGCAGATTGGGCTTGTTTGATTGGGGTACAATGAGCGACAGGGGGATTGAAGAGATTGAGCGGGAGTTATCGGGTATGGAAAGCCCTACTGCCGAAAACGATGAAGAAAGCGCAGATACAGCTCCCCAGGATGAAGATGAACTTTCAGTGACATCTGGTCAGTTGGCCCTTGATAATTTTATGAAATCGCCTGCATTTTCTTCCTCCTCCCAAAAGTTTATCCAATATGTTAAGAAACAATTTGAGATTCCTTCTCTTGCGGAAGACGAGATGGCCGCAAGATTCTTCGAAGGCGGAAAAGTGCTCACTTTGAATGGAACTGCCGTTGAGCAGTGGTTGGTAGAAGAATAGCTATAAATGGTATTATTTGAGTAGATGTAGCCGCACAGAAGTGTTTGACGTAAGAGAAATAAACAATTCTGGACCATGAGGCGGAATTCAGATAATGGTTAGGGGCAGTCAAGACAACATATTTTAGGAAAGTAATGTGTTATTGATAAATAACCTAGATTAATTTTGCGGATCTACAGCAGATGAACACCACTCTAATAATCAGGTCTTTATTATATTCCTAGTTTCAGTCCCGAGCTATCGCGCTCAAGTACACAAAAACTTCTTCAATTTGTTCCAATCTACCTTTACTCTATCCTGCAGCGATTTACAAGCTAACTGCTCATAAGCTCTATTGGCATCTTTAAAATAAGCGATTTGCAACCAATATTACGTCATATTTCTGGTTGGAACGATTACCCAACAGAGACGAAGTCGACGTAAAGCTTGCTAATGGCTATTCTGGGTAGGTACATATAAATCATTACGCATTGATTCTTCAATACCTCATAGTATTACTATAGTGGCTCGTTTGAAGACTCAATTCTATGACGCCTAAAGTCGAGACCACTCTCACTAAAACGAGACTAGTTGTAAAGATTACCCAGTCCTACTTATGCCTCTTCAAAAAACTTAGATTATCAAGTTGTCATCTCTTTACACTGTCATATCTTCAGTACTTTTTCACTAACTTTTCAGTTCTCGCTTTACTGACTTGTTTAGCTCATCGTTTCATATTTTAATTGATAACTTTGCTCACAAACCTCTCCACTTAATGAGTCAATCCTACTTCATTTCTCCTTCATTTTTACTCCAGTCCTCTTTCAGTTGGTACCAGTTCAACACTCAGATATAATTCAGTTTGGTTTTCAAAAAATACTTTTCATCAACATGTCCAAGAAACCATCACGCCAGGAGTACATCGTCAAGGTGCGCTACTCCAACAACCTCCCACCTCCACCACTCAATCCTAAGTTCCTTGAATATGCGAGCATGGACACAGCATCCTCGAAGAAGGAATCTGAGGACTTGATTGGCTCGTTGTTCCGCAAGGAAAACTTCGCACCACTCATAGAAGGTGTCGACAACGAATTAGGCATGCGTTTGAACTTGATCAACAACGTCGGCTTCTTTGACGAGTCGAATGAAAGCGTTTTGTTCAGTATGACCGATAAAAACAACAAGGACCGACCCGTGGCACTTCACCCAAAAGACCGTGCACTTCTCCGTGATGCTGGAATTGGCAAGATATCCAAGTCCGAGCCTGGAGTTTCGTTTTTGCGTAGAACAGAGTACATTTCGGAAAAGCAGTTGCCCAAGTTGGATGGGGTCCAGAAACCTACAGACACTACTCGCCCAGAGGAGAAACTCGATGCTGATGCTCAGCTTAAGGCTGTTGAAAACTCTTTTGAAAACTGCCAGGAGACGTTGACCAACTTTTCTACTTTGAAACATCCACGCAGAAAGCATTTGAAGGCTGTGGCTGCATGGCCTTTGCTCCCTGATACCGCGATGATGGACACCAAGTTCCTTGCGGTAAAGTTTTCTGGTTCTGCATCTGTGAGCCGTGAGCTCGAGACACTCAAGCGCAAGCAGGGTGATGCGTTCGATGAAGAAAAGCACAAAACACAGCTCGAAACTGCCATTTTGAAGCCAATCACCTCGGCTGATGGTGAATGGTTGTCGCTCTACCAAGAAAAGGAAAATGCAGGTGCCGTGAGAGACAGACTCCACTCTACTGTTCGGGAACAGCCCGCAACACTTCCTGAAGAGAACCAAGAGTTCAAGTTTAGCCATATCAAGAACTACGAGATGAATTTCCTGCGGTTCTCGAAGCCAAACGAGGAGTTGGCGATTAAGTTTGTGGGCGATGGTAAAAAACGTGCTGCTGCGTACTGGTATCCAGTGACCGGGCGGATTGATTTGAAGAAATACAGAGCATCGACCAACTCGGAGGTGAACCGGTTCTTGAAAGAGAGCACAGTGGATGTCATAAACTTTAAAGTGAGGGAACCTACTACTAGCGAGTTGAAGAAGATGGATAGTATAAGGAGTGAGTTTGATCCTATGGAGTATGAGGGAGAGGATGAAGAGTAGATGGACCAACAAATCATCGAGTTACTTGGTGCGTTGGAACGGTCAATAATCTGAATATTGTGGTCCAAGTTGTTTTAAGCCCAGTAACTTCATAGGAGTTACAGCAAAGAAGAATTAATTTTTACTCGAAACTTCATGGAAATATGGTAGATCCGCTCTATGGTCACATATCAGGCGGACCCATACACTTTAGGGAGGGAGCTGTGCCCTTAGTTGGCTCCAGACTGCGGAAAATTTCCATTTCGGAATTCTACTAGCGAATGAGATGCGTGAACTGCTCTCTGGCAAAATTGAGGTCTATCTGCAAATTGGCCAACAGGCGGAAAGACAGACTCTGCGATGACCAATGCATTTCTGACTCTCATTCGGCTCGATGCCAAATAATGAGAGAAAATTTAGACTGCTGTGCAATTGTATAATATTAAGAAACATAAGGCAAAAATCAGTAGGAGCATGTTCTCAACCTGTTTTTAGAATGGGAGGACGGTGAAATTGAAATTAAGATTGTGTTGTCATGATCACGTTGGATGATCATTTTCTAGTTTGATTTGTTCTTCTCACTGTAAAGACTTCAAGTCTATGAATAGCTTGTTTACAGCCTTCCTTGTGTGATCAGTCTGCAATATGTATATCAGGAGCTTCGTATTTTACCTGATTCGATTCGATATCTTCTATTTAAACTTGGTCACACTTGGACTATACTGCCATAAAATAACACTAAATATGTCCCAACTTCAAAGCTGATGGTCCCAAACTCGATCGTTTGTCGTAGACATCTCGATCATGCTCAGAAATGACTGTGATATATTATCTAATCCGATTATGCCTATGTGGCAAGGAGTCAGTTAAACTACGGAAGGTACTATGGATCCAATAGCTCAGAAACTATAGGTGAATGTATGAGAGAATTATATGCATCCTAAGTGGGTTGGCATGTGTGTTTAAAAGATTTTCCATCAAAGTCTGTATCAAGTTTTGGCACTACTTGATACCATAAATGTCGAGATCTTTCAATAATATTCGGTATCTCTACTGACAACTCAATGTTACTTAGTCCTTACTGTTTGACAATTAATTCACTTATTACTTCCTAATGAAGTCACTCGCACTCAAGTATTAATTCTTAATTAAGTTAGCTTGGTTTTCATCAACTTATTTAATGAATAGCCTAGTTATAATAGATCACCTTATGACCCCAGTTCATATGGCACTCACATCACGCTGCAAACCTTCTTCTTTTTATCACCTCTCTCTTTCCTCTTGCTCTTTTTCCTCGACACCTCCACCTCCTTATCCTTTGTCTCCAAAGCCCGTGCCGCTTGTGCATCCTCTTCTTCCTGCAACTGCCGCGACAATAAGTAGTCCTCATTACCAAAGTCTAAGTCAAACACGGGAAGAAAATCACCACTGAAGAAAAGATCGTCCTTCCCCGAAACAGAGTTGAGCGATTGCCATATAATAGTGGTGGATGGATTGTTGACCTGCTCATCAGTCACTAAAAGGTACATTTCGTTATTGTTCTTCTTGAATAAAGTGTTGAAGTGGTTGTTGCGGAAGAACACAGCCAACTCTTCGTCGTGTAACTCCAAGTTCGTTTTCTTAATACCAATTGCAGTGAGCTGCGTCTGGTTTAACGTGAGCCACTTCTTGAGTAACTTCTGATTCTTCAAAAGCTCAATCTGATCGATGTTGGTGGCAGACCCAGTCATAAGAAGATAGTCCTGCACACGGTCAAAGGTTTGTAACTCGGTGATAAGCTCTATCAACCGCAGGTAGTTATCTGGGTTTTCCTCACTGCTATGGCTAGTTGTCAGCCGCATTGCTAGCGGTTGTGCAAATCCCGCTACGGGTGGTGCTGACCCCACCTGTGCCCCGCCGGAATAATTCCATTCGACGTCCTCGTTGTCAATGCGATTAACACACCAGCCGTGGCGGAACTGGAGATCAAAGTGGCGGAAGAGCTGTGTGGCTATCAGGTCTTCTTCAAAACCGCCATTGATCAAGTTGGGATTCACCGAAAGCCCTGTGTGAAGAAGAGGCAAGCTTTCCAAGAGACGGTCTGTATCGCTGTGGTCTTTCTGGAACACAAGCATCAAATCCGCCAACTGCTCAAGGAGAGGTTGAAGGCCGATACTTCCAGATGCTGCGGCATGTGTGGCGAGAAGGTTCTTGAGTTCAAGTACGCCATTGCTCTTCTTTTGCAGTGTTTCGTCTTCTTCGTGTGATAGCGAGCTGAGTTCGTTTTTAACAAGGAGCGTGTTGACTAGTGCTATGAGTGGACATGGTCCATTGGAGTCTTGAAGGAGTATGGGTACCTCGAGGCTGGAGCCTGTGCTGTAGTCGAACGCCAAGTGGACCGTTCTGATGTTGAAGAGCTGCATAAGAGGCTGATAAAAAAGAAGTTGAAATTGGCTGATGTGAAAAGCTACATGCGGAGCAGACAAAATGTACAGAGACGATATTTGGGTACAATGGGAGAATTTAGGGCTTGTTCGCAAGTGTGCGGACTGAGGAGGGTTGTGATGGGGATTGAGGTCGTTGCTTGGGAGTTTACCTTTGTTCCTTTTTTAGCTCGTCTATTTAGGAGGGGGAAGTGTGGGGTGGTGTTTGAGAGGGAGATGAAGGAATGAACGATTTGATTTTTGAATTTGTACGTGATCGGTTTAGGGCTTTGATCAATTTGTCTTTGGCTATTGATTTATTTGGACGTTTTGATTGTTTTGGGCAATTTGGGCGTTTTGATACTTTTATGGTTTTGGTATGTTTTGGTCTTCTATGCCGGTTAGTTTTTTGTACCGTTTAATGTTTTGTACCTTTTGGCCTTTTGGAGTCTACGCATAATTATGAACCAAGAATGACATACGCGATTTGCTTGTCTGCCACATCAAGAACAGTTACACCTAACCAGACAATTATATATTCCAGGGATGAACATAGCAAAGCTATTTGTGGGCGATACACTTTTCAATTTTTTTTAAATGGTAGAGTTGCGAGTGATCTGAATGCGCGAATTCAGCGTACGACATGTTATGGCCAACCATTGCCACTACGCAGCCACAATCTCTGACTTTTTAGATTACGAGATTCAATACACTATGACAAAGGTGGTTGCGAGCAAAGTAGAATTCCTGGCTTGGGACCAATAAACACAAGATGGCTGAGACTTGCGGATTTCTGATCCGTTTATTTGCATCGATACCTGTTGTGTGATTGTATTCAACCATTTGATAGACTGAAAAGTTTAGTACGAGCTAACTAAGTTGATGACTTACAATATGAAAGTAGTCTTTTGAGTTAGTGAAAGCGACGACGGTTGGAAAATTAGATAGTGAAGTGATGGTAACATAGTGCAGAAGTTTACTAAGTATTCCTGTAAAAATGTATAAACAGTTTCCAGGTATTGAATTAACAATAAAATTGTTACCGCAACTTTATCTGAGTATCATTATATCATGCATTACGCATTATTTAAAACATTACCACCTGCATAGTCAACCCTTTCTTCACTACCCTTGTGCAGAAATAGAAGGAGCTATGAAAATGTAACCACTAGTCCCAAGTAACGGAAATGCCCCTCTTAGTCATCTCATACATTCCGATCTCAGCCCATACATTTAAATCGCATAAATTTGCATCCGATAAACACGCCATAATAACAGTATGACGGCATCGCGTATTTAATTTCACATCCCTAAGCTAACCCCTCACTAAAATTTGTTTCAATCACATCCATAGAGCCACATTGTTGGGAGTCCAACAGGTTTTATGTCCATATGACCCATGAAATTCAATTACTGTGGAGCTTAAACCCAACGAACCTTTGGGTGAGCTCTGAGAAAACTCTTAACAAATCTTACAGCTACTTACAATACATCGTCTCATTATGGTAGACCCCACACACATTCGAGCACTGAAATTCTGTTATATTCATATATTACACGTATATCGAAACCTGTACCTAGTCTAACTGATAACACCTCAAGCATCGAAATCTCATTACAACTGCATCGCCTTCGTTAGTAATTAATCTTGGAAAGTTATTCGGGAGCCAATGGATTTTAAACATGCAACTGTGTGCCACTGGCGCGCACTTGGCATGCTAGGTAGAATCTTATTCAAAAGCGCTTCCAAATGTGCTATGAACCTTTTAGCTAAAACATAACTTGCTGTTTTCGTAAACCAAAAATGATCGACCAACTCTGTTCATTACTTCTGTTATTGATCCATGTTGCTTGAACTCTTCTTTTTCTGTCTTTGGTCACGTCACTCAAATTTTTAAAAAATAATCTGCCAATTTGCAGCCATTTCAATAAAGTACAGTGTAAACCAAGATTCACAACTAACCTATCTTTATCTACACATAGGTTTACTTAACGTATTGCTATACTGTTTTTTCTGGTTCGTCCATGTTTTTGCACTCACTCTGATTTAACTTAATCTCCACATGATGCCTCCCATTCCCACCGCTATAGCCAACAAAAATCCCCAGAACCTCATACCCTCACTGTCAATCTCCTTCTGGACGCCCTCATCAACCATCCGCCTAGCGGAAACAGCCTTGTTGATAGCCTTCTCCTCCTTAACAAGACCTTCGGGAACAGCACCAGCAGGTGGGTACATCAAGTCGCACATCTTCTCAATTGCGGCACACTGAACACCCACATGCAAGTAGTTGGGGTCGTTGACATCAGATTTCTGGTGAATCTCACGAGCATAACGCTTGAAAATCGCAACAACTCCAGGAAGGGTGCGACTCTCCAACATCAAAGAGCATGTGGTACCCTTGCGCAACTTAACGTTACCATGGAGCACACGTGGGTTCTGGTAGACCAATGCAAGAGTCGCGACGGCCATAACTTGTGGGATAGCACAGAAGTTGAAAGTCGAAGGGTCGTTAACCATCAGCAAGAATGTCAACACGTCCTTGGCATGTCCAAGTGCATTGCGCACCAAGTGCGAGATACAGTGCAAACCACGCAGCTCGTCGAGTGGCTCGCGGTGGAACAGAGGAAGCTCATCGGTGTACTGCGACCAGATTTCCTTTGGCCAAAACGATCTACCGTCGAGAAGGTCCTCGTGGTAGTCACGGATAATGTTGGTCTTCTGCAAGAACAAGCCCATCAGGTTGGCCATGACAAAACCATCGGCAGCCAACAGGTCGTCCAGGAACTTTGCCAATACCATCAATTTGGTCAAGCCCTCACCAACAAGTCCCGCTACGTAGTGACAGTACAAGTCATATTCTTCAACAGTTCCAACACCGCTCAAGTTGAAGTCCTCGTCCAAGATGTAGTCGGCCATACCATTGCCCATTTTATCGGTTATTTCCTTGATGATTTTCTGGTATTCTGGCTTGAGCTTGTGGTACTCGGCCAAGATGTCGTCGAAGTGGATCAAAACGTCACGGTCCTTTTCGTTTGGACCACTTCCAGTAAATGTCCAGTCGGTAGTGTCCAACTTGAGGTGGAATTTGCGCAACAAATCAACCTTGAAAGTTGGGTCGAGACTCATGTCGTCTTCGACAGTATCCAAAGCACGCAACACGAGGTAGAACAACATCACTGCGTCGCGAAGCTCAGGGTGCAACTCCTCGATGACTGCAGCAAACGAACGCGAGGTAAGCTTGAGAAGTGCCCAGCACGATGCCAATGTTTTGGATTCGCTGGCCTTGTTGCGTGGATGCAAAGGTCTTCTAAATCCCATAAGGCGCACAACGGCACCCAATTCGGTAGGGTGTGTAAGGAGTTGGATGAACTTACCCATGATGGCAGGAAAAGAAAATGTTGTTAGTGAAAAATATAGGCATGGAGAGATTAGGGCAATAGGATGTGAGGATAAGAGAGATGGGTAATATGGAAAAAACTCACCAACAGACAAAGAGAGTACGTATCAATGGTATATACGAATTGGCATACAGCTGGACTAGCTAATTGTGTGGCTTTTGAAAAGTTGTCTACGAAGGCCTATACGAGATTATACGAGTGGAACGATTTGGTTTTATGGATAAGATAAATATAGAGTCAACTTTAATGTACTGCAATTTGAAACATAATCAGCCTTATAACGCATGAAATATTTGGCTCTCTAATATACTCTAAGAACTACTCTATACATGAACAACTCTATAGAAGTCCAATCAATTCTACGACCATATCACCAACCACATTAACTTACATAATCACAATAGATGCACAATTAGATCCTAGTCCCACACCCACGTCAAAAACTACCTCAAGGTATCAAACGCAATCACCCCGATACGCCCTCTTAATCACACATACACTAAAGAAACACATTTCGTCCTTCGTGCTCGAAACAGTCCCAAAGAAGGGCAGTCCCAAATATTAGGTCCTGTATATAGAGTTGACAACCACGAGACTTCTGACGCCTCAATTGAATTGACCCCCAAATATCACGGTATCTATTTTGCCGCATGGGAGCAAGGATTTAACAATCGAGTGGTATGTGAGGATGGGTTTCAGTAATTATTTAAAGTTGAGCATATGAGGGGATAAGTGGATTTACAAGATGGGTTAAGCGAATTTTCAAGATGAGTTAAGTGAACTTATAACAGTAAGTTGAGTAAGCGTAGCGAATGAGTTTAAACACGTCAGCTACTTACATGCAGGGGAGCGAAAGTTAAACGAACCTCAGCCACTTAAATCAAAGTACAAAAAAGGTAGCGCATCGGCAACTTAAATACAGGAATAAGGAAGAACGAATCGCAGCCAGTTAGAACCTGCAATTAGGGAGTCCTATACAGGAGTGTTTAGAGCTGAGTAGGTATATACAAGAGGACAGAATATTTACATATTTAGGAACAGGAGTTCATTAGTATGTATATGTATTACGAATTTTCAGAGAGTTCTCCCTTCGAGTTCTTCCTCAGCAAAGTAATCAGTTTAAAGGAATATTGTTGCTTCATATTCCAACCAACGTTCACTAAAACTCTGGGAACAGGGTTTCCCAGTTCAAGAATTTCCGGAAGTGTTGATTTGTGGATAGTTTGGTTACAAGATGATGCTGAGAGAGCTGAAATCTCACCAATTCTTCTGAGTCAATCGGCGTCTCCTATGGTACGAGAAATACCTCCCATCAAACTCAGCCACAGAATACACAGAAACGTTTTAGTGTGCTCCCAAATGAAAGCTAGTTGTAAGCAAGTTAGCTTGCTTCATTCTTCTCTTCATCACTACGGATGAACCAGCAAGATGCGAACTTCCACCAGGCACTGTGTGTTAATTCTAATTTTTGCAGCCGTGAGGCTAAAACGTCAAATGGAAATTTGCAGCAACACAGAATTCTTAAAGGTCAAACTCATAATAATCATGATATTTCGTAAGGTGGTGTCTATATATTGATTGAGTTGATATAAGTCCAGGTGAGAATCAAAAATCTTGGAATCTTGCCCCGACAAAAAGAAATTTTCATTTTGCAACCATTTGACCATATTTACACCTAGGTGCGTTTTAGACGTCAAGTCAGGCATTTTCTCCTCTTTTTGGCGTACTTGAAGTTCTGAACATATTCCTGGGAGGTTTACTTATTTATTCGAATATATGTACAGCAGATATCCTTAATGACCCGAATACTTTTCTCAATACGCGCAAAACTTTCAATCTGCACGTCACTTGTTTTGATCATACAGATGCCAGGCTAGAAATATAATTACGACTACTTCATAAAACTATGATCCTTATCAACTCGTCTTTACTCAATACCACTTTTGCCTTCTTCATCACTCAGTACCACTCTTAACTTCTTAGTATGTTCTTCATCGTTATCTCTTATTCTTTGTTCCCTATAGCACACCATCTTATAGTCTCAGTTCACTAGAGTATATTGCTGTTGCATCACTGGGGCACATTACTAAAGTTGAATCATTTTTTCCTACTCTGATTTCGTCAGCGAAGAGCTCATTTGTCACCCTTAGCTAGCTCAATTCACTCTCTATTGACTTTTTCAGCGAAGAGCTCAGCTATCAGTTAGCTCAGCTGTCATTGTCATTACTTATCACCTTTCCATTCTCAATCCCCTCAAACCACGTTCTTGCAGCACGAATATTCTCCAAAACCAACAACTCTTCGTGCTGAACGGCAGCACCTACAGCCTTGTCTTTCAACACCACCATGATGAAGATATTATCGGTCAAAACATCCACGTAGAAGTGGCTGCCCTGCAGCCCGCGAATGACCAAGTTCTGGAAGTTTGTGCGCAACTTCGAGATGCTCTGCTTGTATGTCTTGATGATGTTGGAGATTTTTTCAAAACGCTTTGGATCCAAGTCCGACTCTTCCTGGAGTTGTGCGGTGGACGATATCACAAGGAATGTGGTCTTTTCAAACAACACAATCTCTTCGGCATCCAACACCTGGTTGAATTTCACGAGACTGTTGTTAAAAAGGTTCATATTAGGAATAAGGGAGCACACAATCTGCGACCACGCCTTGTATAAACTCTCATCCCAAATAGAAGTAGGAAAACCCGTCAACTTGAACTGATATGGATTGGATATCTTCTGTAACTTATCCATCATGAGATGCAACAACTCATCACGCTTGTCCACCTGAACCAAGTCCATCTTATGGAGCAAGACAAATATTTTGGCGCCGGGACTGTATTTCTGGAGATTGGTCAAGGCCTGGACAAACTGTGCGATGTCCTTGTTGATGGACTTGGACTCGACATCAAACACGTGGATGAGGACCTGCACCATTTTGAAAATGTGGTCCTTTTGGTTGGTGAAGTAGTTGTCCATGAAGATCTCCTGGCCACCGCAGTCCCAGAGGTTGAATGTCATGTTGCCAAGAAAGCGAAGATGTGAGTGTTCGACGTCGATGGTAGCTCCAAGACGGCGGGTATCGAATGCCGAGTAGTTGGAGAAGATGATTGAGCGCATGGACGACTTTCCCGAGCCTGAACGGCCCATAAGGAGGAGTTTTTTGCGCGACGATGTGGACATGAATGAAGGCGATGAAAGTAAAAGAAAGTAGAAATAAGATAAAGAGAAAAGGAAAAGGTAGGGGCATGAAAATGGGGAATGAAGGAAAAGATCATGATAAATAATATGAAGAGAATTGGAGACGGCGAGGTAGAGGGGACATATCGAGAGATGAAGTAGATGTAAAAGCTTGCGATTTAGAATGAGAAGTAGAAGGTGGAGGATTGTAGTGAAGAAACGGAAAGAATTACATAATGGAGAATGAGCACAAGAAAGAATAGAAGAAAGCATGAACAAGAACAATAGCAACTTGAGGTTTGACAAAAGTGAAATAGAAGGAATGATATTCATAATCATGGTTGACACGCTTTAGTATATAAATAGGAGTGTTGTTTAGAAATGTGACTTGTGAAATAGCTTATCCCTATGATGGAATAATCTTTGAACATATTCTAAGATTGAAGGGTTGATTCTGGTGCCTGAAACAAGGTAGTATGTATAAGAAACATTGTGTGGATTACTTGAATAAACTCGTCTACTTTTAAAGTATTTCAAGACTTTTAAACTCTCTAGTAACTTTTCATTGTATATCCTGGTATTTTATGAATTATTCACCAATACTATCAAAAAGCTCCAATATTCTTCACTCTCATTCTTTAGAAATTCACCGATGCAGCGCCCCCCAACATACCGTTATATCTCGCCATACCACTAAGCCACCTAGATCCTCATTCACAGTCCCTAGAACAGTGTTTGGTGCAAAACACGTGATAAAACGACGCGTCAAGTGGTCCGGGTAACGCACGTGACAACAACATAATCAGCAATGGCACATATCACGTGAAAGGATCACACGACGTAATCGGTCACGTGACGTCATCTGTCAAGCGATTTTGGCGATGCTCCGATTTCAGCTTAAATTTTGCCCAATTCGGAATTCTCCGGTATCGCATCACAGTTGAGCGATAAGAGTGGCCAACGGTCAAAACCACCGATAGACATCAGTTGACAAGTGAATCTGGTGGACTCAGTAGGGTTTGGTACTGGGTTGATTTTACTTTTCACCTACCAGAACCAGATATTAGATGGTCGTATGGTTAAGCTAAGTGGATTGAATGAGACATTTTAAGATGATAGGATTAAAAAGGGGTTTACTTAGCTTGAAATATCCTTTCCGATGATTTATTTATGGCTCGATATTAGCTTCTTTAAGCTGAGATTTTGAATAAGAAGAAAACCTTATCTACGAGGACTGTCTTTATGAGTTTCCTTACTCACTTTTGCTTACCTACCCTTTTATTTAACTATCCATTTCCTTAATTATCCTTTTATTTAACTCTCCTTTCACTTAACTTTACTTAATTACCTTTTCTCCCTTGTGCTCAAATAACTTTTTAACGTACTCCCATTCTTATTGCAAGCTTCTCTCAACTTTTGTACTCTCAGTCTTATCTTTAGAGCGGAATTTCATTCCTGCAGCCACAGAAAATATCATCACTCCATACACCTTGAAATCTTGATTATCTTCTATTCTTGGATAGTTTGCTCTGCGTTTTTATTACCATCACTACCCCTTCACTCACTTAGGTACCAACTACCCAGATTTCTTTAGTATTAATTGCTCATCAGGTCAATAATATGATTTCCTTTTATTAAGGTTTCTATGTTCGCTGTGCTCACGTTCTATATACTTTCGCATACCTTAACCAATCTTAGACTATCTTCACTCCACATTCGCTCTACCTACGTTCGATTAGCTCACTTTTCTATTCTGGTTCCTAGCGCCGTTCGCTTAATTTAGTCTTATTCTCTTTGTACCCAGACTTCTAACATTCCTATATAAACCGGCCAATCCCCAAACAAAAAAAAACATATGCTTCTCAAAGTCCCTTTGCTAGCCACTATTGCTGCCACAGCAGCGGCATTCCCAACATCACAGCTGGTGATGAAGTTCGCTGAGTCCGAGTCCATCTTCGATTCGCCAAACGAAGGCGTTTCCCCAATGGAATGGGGCTACTATGACTCTTTGCCATTCATCGACACGGAAAAGTTGCAGTCGCTCATTTCAGCCGAGGCTTTGAACACCCGCGCCAACGAGTTGTTTTCCATTGCACAGAGAAGTATCGGTCTCCATGGTCACCCAACTCGTGTCATTGGATCCCCAGGCCACTGGGGTACTGTCCGCTACATCTTGTCGGAATTGCGCAGACTTGGGGGATACTACAGCATTTCCACACAGCGCTTCCCTGCACTTGACTCCGGCGTCAACTCGTACTCGCTTCTCATTGACGGAGTCCAGCCAAAGTCTTTACTCGCACTCAGTCTCACTCCTCCAACTGCCGGTGTGAAACCAGTTCACGGTCCATTGGTGTTAGTTAAGGGATACGGTTGTAACCTTGACGACTTCCCATCCAACAGCACTCGTGGAGCCATTGCCCTCATTGAGCGCGGTGAATGTGCTTTTGGCGTGAAGTCTTCGAACGCCGGTAAGGCCGGTGCAGTAGGTGCCATCATTTACGACAAGGAGTCTGTTCACGGCACCTTGGGCACTCCAACTGGTGACGAGGTTGCTACCGTGTCTATCAACACCGAGGATGCTCAGAAGTATATCGATGCTCTTACTGAGAACCCAGCACACAAATTCCTCGTTACTCTTTACGTCGACTCGTATGTGAAGATTATCAAGACTATCAATGTTGTTGCTGAGACTATTCACGGTGACCATGACAACGTTGTTTGCCTTGGAGGCCACTCTGACTCTGTTGGGGAGGGTCCAGGTATAAATGACGATGGAAGTGGTACTATTTCGCTTTTGGAGGTTGCCAAGCAGTTGACTAACTTCAAGGTGAAGAACGCTGTTCGTTTTGCATGGTGGGCTGCTGAAGAGGAAGGATTGTTGGGATCGGACTACTACGCCAACAACTTAACCCCAGAGGAAAACCGCAAGATTAGAGTTTTCATGGACTACGACATGATGGCTTCGCCAAACTACGAGTACCAGGTTTACGATGCCAACAACGAGGACCACGTCCCAGGTTCTGGTGACTTGAAGCAGTTGTACATCGACTGGTACACTGCCCATGGCCTCAACTACTCGCTCATCGAGTTTGATGGCCGTTCTGACTACGTTGGTTTCCTCGACAACGGCATTCCTGCCGGTGGTATTGCCACCGGTGCAGAGGGTGTTAAGACCGCAGAGGGTGTGGAAAAGTTCGGTGGTAAGGAGGGTGAGTGGTTCGACCCATGCTACCACCAGTTGTGCGACAACTTGGACAACCCAGACTACGAGGCCTGGGAGATCAACACCAAGTTGATCGCGCACTCCGTTGCTACATATGCCAAGACTTTCGAGGGATTCCCAGAGAGAACTGTCGCTGATGTTGGCATTGCATCGAAGAAGCTGGAGTTTAAGTACCACGGTAGTGAGTTGGTGATTTAGAGGAAAATAACCCCAATAAAAGAGTAAGTTAAGTGAGTGTATGGAGAGAAACTGAAACCAGTTGATAGGGTGATCTCCACCTAAGTTGAACACTTTAAACATGAATAGTTCGCACATGTAAACTCTCAATGAACTAGAGTGAGAGGGGTCGTTAGAACCATAAAGTTTAAACTAGACTTGATTTGATAAATGGTAAAATCCAAAGTTATGCAAGAGTAAGAGCGAATTAATCATGTGACTAGATTGAAGCAACTACACGAAATGCATTATTGATTTTACAACAGAATTGTGGCATGAACTCGCAACAAAAGAAACCAATGAGCCACAAGTTAATCAATATCGCGAGTATGCAAAATGAAAAATTATTCTGCAAAAAGACCGTCCGTCATCTCTAACTTAGAGCCTTCCAATACACGGCACCAACAGTCACAGAAATGGTATGTACACTAACTTTATCTTCTCAACTTGCAAAAAAATGCGCAAGCCCGGAATCGAACCGGGGGCCCAACGATGGCAACGTTGGATTTTACCACTAAACCACTTGCGCAAGAAAGCTCCGCGACGGGGAATTGAACCCCGGTCTACCGCGCGACAAGCGGTAATTCTAGCCACTAAACTATCACGGATTTTGATGTGAACTTTAGCCTGAGGGGTTTCAATAAATGATTGTATGACGTATACGGACTGTTATGGTAGAATCCTTGGATGAATTGGCGGAACTGATGAGAGGAAAAGATGAAGATGAGTGTAGGCCCTAATGCGATGTTTGATTAGTGCTGTCCTTGATTATACCTACGAATGGGGGGTTTTCCATCGTTTTTTGGGGATAAATCAATGCAGAGCAACGCTTCAGGAGCTGAATGTAACGGGTAGGAAGTTTTAAAGCTAATAGACTGGTTTTTAGCACAAGCAAAACTTCGATCAATAATACTCTTCTTTATTAAGACCCTTGAACGTAAAAAAAATCCTGTTTGAGTAAAAGATTCCTTGATTACGAGAGTATTGATTACGAGCCTTCTACTTTTGACTCTACCTACCGAGTCAGCATCCTTTTAACCCTGCACTTCTGGATCTTTGGGTTGCTGCCTTATCTTCTCTTCTACCTTCTTATTTGAGTGGTTTTTCTGAGCTTTTTTCGCCCCCAACCCCCCCACTTTTCCCCCAACGGACTCCCCCACATTTATTAATACTGGGAACTATAAAGGTACTCCGATCCCAACCAATTCGCTAACATTTCCAAAATTATCTTTAAAAGACTTATTCACATGTCCAAGCCACAAGTATTGAAGCTCGGAGGAACTGGATTCACAGGATCCTCAAAAGCCAAGTGGGAAGAACTCGCTCAGATCGCCGAGATCGTTGAGTGTACTTCGGCCAACAGATCGGAATTTTTGTCGGATTTGAAGTCCGAGTACAGCAATGTGGCGCACATTATCCGTACATTCGAAAGTGTGAAACAAACTGGTCGCTTCGATGAGGAGCTCGTGGCCGCTTTGCCAAAATCTGTGGTCTCTGTGAGTCACAATGGTGCAGGGTACGACCAGATCGATGTTGCTCCATTAAGTGAGCGCAAAATCCAATTGAGTAATGTGACTGTACCTGTTGAGGCACCTACCGCAGACACTGCGGTGTTTTTGCTTTTGCTGGCATTGCGCAATTTTCAAATTGGCCACAACTTCTTGACTGCTGGTCGCTGGGAAAAAGAAGGCTCGGGTGCAGCTGCTCCATTGGGCCATTGTCCTGAGGGAAAGACCGTGGGAATTTTGGGAATGGGTGGAATTGGAAGAGCTATTCGTGACAGATTGAAGCCATTCGGCTTTGAAAAGATCGTATACTACAACCGCTCGCGTTTGCTGCCTGAATTAGAGAAGGACACCGAGTATGTTTCATACGATGACTTGATTCTGAAGTCTGACATCATCATGATTTCGATTCCTCTCAATGCAAAGACGAGACACAGCATTAATAAGGAGGTCATCGAGAAGATGAAGGACGGTGTTATTATTGTGAACACTGCCCGTGGTGCCATTATCGATGAGAAGGAGTTGACCAAGTTTGTCAAGTCCGGTAAGATCGGTTCTTTTGGCTCGGATGTTTTCGAGCTCGAGCCCAAGGTTGAGAAGGAGTTGTACGAGTTGCCTAATGTGGTGAGCTTGCCACACATGGGTACTTTTACTCACGAGGCTCGCAAGAATATGGAGTCATGGACTGTGCAGAATGTTATTGATGTGGTGAAGACGGGTAAGGTGAAGACGATTGTTCCTGAGCAGTATTCTTTGTTCTAAGGGCAGTACAAACGTCGAAAGAGTGAGCATCAAGGCTGATGTGTGTTGAAGAGATTACTTATGATGGAGTCGCATTTAGAATAGCGTCACTGAGTGACCCTATCGCCATTGGTGTTGATTGAAGTACATCAGTGAAAGCTGATGGCTGGTTTGATCGCATTGTGGAGATAACAGTGTGGGTAGATAAAAGTGAATTTAACGAGTGGTAGAAAAGCGTAAAAAAACGAGGTTGTGCTGGATATGATTAGCATTTCTGAGCGATGAAGAAGTCAGAGACTTATCGAGAAGTAACTGAGTATGAAGAAATAGGTGAATTTTTGATGACTGATGAGCAAGGGTTTAATCGACACCATACTTTATTACTTTCACCAATTATTACCGTGGTTAAGTTCTTCCTAATTGAATATCCCTTCTTTTAATTCTGTCTAGTTAGGTGAACCCTTAGCCCAGGCTCTTTGACTCGGTAATACAAATTTGCTGTGCAACCATTCTGCATATGTGGCTGCAAAATTTCGTAAAAACCTCCCATTTGGGATAAACATGTTGCAGTGTCAGTGTGAGCAGCAAATCAAAACCCCTGAGGCTTGCAATGTAATTCCATAGCAATTTTGTAATGAATAAAAGAAGCACGCACTGTCTCAGTTGTATTTTTGATCAGAGAATGTTGTGTTATAGTGATGTCTGGGGTACAATCAGCCCGTATTCCTCACTAAACTAGCCACATATTTAATTTTAACCCTTCACCATGAGATCCACAGTTTACCTATCCTCAATAAGGTATAGTCTAGATGAAAACTCTTCATGAAGTCATTACATAGGTCGAGTCACCCCCAAGATGGCTCTTCACTGATTTGTTTATGACTCAGACATCGCACTACTCAGTATGACCCTCCCAAATGAACTTCCCGGTTGCACCTACAAACAACCAATATGCCCTTAATCATCCCAGCTAGTTTTGTAATGCCTACTTCATATCTCAATTATCTCTCCATACTAAATCACTCCGCACATCTCCCAACCCCTTCGTTATTCGCTTCCTCAGACATATGTTTACGTAAGCATATAACCGAACCGGAGCACCCATACTAAGCCGCAGCTCTTCCGTTATACCCTCACATAGGTCAATTACTTACATGCTAGCAGCCGACAGTAACTCGATTATAGAAGGGTCGACTTCCCATCTAGAGGCGGGATTACGGCCGCGGCAATTCGGATTCCAAATTTCGGCTAGTAATCGGCAATCCCGAGTTCGAAAATAAAGTGGGGGAGATAATGAATCTATTGGTGAGACTAATTAGTCACTGATTAGTGAAATGTCAGATGAGGATGTGCCGAAATCAACAATCGAATTATCTGGCATTATTAGTATACTTCATAGTTTCATAATGGCAGGTTAGTCTCAAATTAGTCTCGCACCCGTAGTCACAATATCAATCGTCACAATCGGCACAATAAGACACAATACCTAAATATGCATAAGCCCTCTCCTATCTTCTTATCCTCGCCACATTATCTACCGCATCAATTAATCTCGTTCACAAGCATATCGTGGTTGATTGTGCTCGGTATCGATTAGTTCACCCTTCCCAGTATCAATCCATAAACTAACTCGTGAACACCTTTTCCTTGACATCTTCATTACGAACTTCACTTGAACTACACTGTAATCATCCTTCTCTATGAATACTTGCCGTACTCACGTTTTCTTAATTTAGCTTGCTCTTTTCAGTGTTCTCTCTCCGCTCACGTTCGCTTAACTAGTCTGGAACTTCTGTGAAAAACAAAATTTTCCACACCATGGAACACCAGCTCAAGATCTTCCCCAAAGACGACAAAGAAATCGATTACGAGTCGTTGCCGGAAGACGCCTCGTTGTCAGCGCACCTCATGGCCGGAGCTTTTGCCGGAATCATGGAACACACGGTGATGTTTCCCATTGACCTGTTGAAAACTCGTATGCAGATGGCTGCGCTGAAGCTGGCTGTTTCGGTTGCTCAAGACGCAATCACGTCAACGTCGGGTGTTGTGTCGCTGATTCTGAAGATTTCTGCTAGTGAAGGAGCCTATGCACTCTGGAGAGGTGTTTCTTCTGTTGTCCTCGGGGCCGGACCGGCACATGCAGTGTATTTTTCGGTGTTCGAGGCCACCAAGACTGCCATGGTGAACAAGTTGACTGCATCGCCACATTCTAACAAAATCGTGACCGACGAAAACCACCCATTGATTGCCAGTGGTGCTGGTATTGCAGCCACCACAGCTTCTGATGCGTTGATGACGCCGTTTGATGTTTTGAAGCAGCGTATGCAGGGCTCGGCATCCAGCACGCTGTTGTGGAAGACCGCGGGTGAAATGTACAAAAGAGAGGGATTTTCGAGTTTCTACATATCGTACCCAACAACACTCTTCACAAACATCCCCTTTGCGGCGTTGAACTTTGGTGTTTACGAGTACCTGTCTCTGGTGCTCAACCCCACCAACAGCTACAACCCGTACATGCACTGTATATCGGGAGGAGTTGCTGGTGGAATTGCTGCTGCACTCACCAATCCGTTTGACTGTATTAAGACTGCTTTGCAGACAAGGGGTATTACGAAGAATGAGAACTTGAGACATGTGAGTAGTTTCAAAACCGCGGCACGTGCGTTATACCGTGAAGGAGGCTTGCTGGCATTTGCGCGCGGTTTGAGGCCTCGTATCATTTTCAATGTTCCTTCGACGGCGATCTCGTGGACTGCCTATGAGATGGCGAAGGAGATCTTGCTTAAGTAAACTGCGAGTATGGCTAACTGTTAGCGCGCGAGATGTGTGGATTAACAAGCTAATGAGGGGGCGATAAGAGTTAAAGGAGTAGGTTGAAGGTAATTGCTAGGGAGAGGGAGAAGGTGTATGGTAAGGGGAACGAGGATATGAGGGAGATGATGAATGACAGGATGAATGAGGAAGACAAGAAGAAGAATTTGAGTAATTGAAAGGTGAAAATGAACGAGATGAGGATACTGGAGATTATGCGAGTGAGATGTTGACGATGGAATGAACATAGGCGCTGCAGTTGGTGTGGGATTGAATTAAGTGCTCGAGAGACTTGAAAACGAAAGGCTGAATTAGGTAGAAAAGTCCTTATACTTCAATAAGGCTGAAGCAATCCCTTCTACGCTGTGACAGCAGTTTCCCCTGATGCAATCATAAAGATGGCTCGAGTAAGGTAACTATCACGTCATCAGAGGATACAGAATCTTGATCCTCTGATTCTGTTTATTTGTGTCGAGATGAGAAGGGTCTACTCAGTATTTTCGGTTCCATTCTTTGATACCGCTGCAGACTAATCTTGACGATACATATCTATATTACTGACCAATCAATAGGCCATGGCACATATGAGTGGTGATCCTGTGATTAGTGATTGCCTTATCTGTGCCATTGTGTCTTCGGTTGAAGGGTGTGGTGGTAATTGAAGCATGATCAGCCTTCATTTCGACTGACGTATTTTTGCAAGTTAGTATACTCACACGGTCTGAAACAGATTCACCAAGCCTGAGAAGCCAGTTTTAAAGGTTTTCCAAACAAATCTTCAAATTTCAGATTCTTCTAAATCTTCTTCCGACTCTTCCACCGGGACCCCCAGCTCTGTTTGACATTCCAAGAGGCAAGACCTGGAAACTTTTAAAGCAGAGCTCGGTTTTTTTTACCGTAGGTACTAGTTGTATGTCACTGTATATATTAGAAAGAGAGTAACGACATTTGTAGCATAGGATGGGTGTATTTTGCCTTCAAAGGGGATTTTATAGTTGAGACATGGGATTTCCCGAGTATTATAAGTATTCAGCAGAGACGGCCATTCACCAGTATTGAAAAACTTTCGAGCGAGACCACATTTATAACGTAGTATCCAGGTTCTTCTAATCATCTCTCATCACATAAACTCACATCTTTGACACCATAAATGACCATTTAGCATTCACAGTTCTTCGCACTACAATCTCCATCATTCATGACTTGGCGCTGTGATCATAAAGACCCCGGCCTCATTGTTGAGATGATTACAATTGCGCACAGAACCGTGTATTCAGAATCCCATCTATATAATACCACATCAAGCTCGAGAATCGCGCCTCTTCTAACTACCCCCCTATCATGCCCATCCCCCCAGCGCCCCTTGACATCTTCTGTGCAACAAATGAAAACATCACACACGATCCTAAGAATCCTAGAAGGTGAAAGAATGCGCGCCTAGAGTAGCTTCTCTCCTCCTCCTCAGTACGGAAGGATGTGAAGATTCGCCGTATACTAGCAATGATCATTGAAAAAAGATAAAACCATGTGACGGGAATAAAGTGAGTAATATCGAGATATCAAGAAGACGTATGACCAAGTTGGTGGGTATACGACGATGTTGGTGGATATATAATGAAGTGGGTGGATATATAATGAAGTGGGTGGATGTATAATGAGTTGGGTGGTCATATGAATCAACTGGTATATGGTGAATTAACTCAGAGATGGCCATATCAGTGTTTTCCAACCAATTTCAAGAGTAGGATAAAACCACATCTTGGAATGCTTAAATAGTAAAGAGAATATTGATGCAGAATTCTATGGTTCTGATACCAGTCTTTACCTAAGTTTCCCTTTTCCACCCTTTGGGTTTGAACTCAGCCAAATATTCCAAAAAGTAACTCCACTCACGACAGTGATCGGTATCGAGTACTCGTACGAGTTCGCGCATTGCACTAAACAGCCCTTTCTCTATAGTAAAGAACCAACCGTCCGCAGCACCTTCCCATGGACCGAAGTCCTGATTTCTGATGATGTTGCCCAGCGTTTGCACGCCTGGAGCTCTCAAGAGCATAAAACCGGCAAGCCGGATGGACGGAGAGAACCACCGAATTTCCCACCCGCATTGATGACAATGTAAACAAAGCCCTAGTGTAAACGGGTAAGCGCGAAACGTCGCCAGGAGAGTTGGAACGGTTATGCCATAGGCCCATTCTATCGAAAAAAGGTGGTTAAAAAAAACACATACTAACAGACGAAGAGCTGTCAAGATGTTTTATGTGTTGTGCTTGGAACATACTGCTTATAGATGAGGTTGTGTAGTTGTATATATGTACCACGTATATGTGATTTACTGAAAACTTCTGTGAGGCGCATGATAGGATAATCACTAGTTCAAAGGTTGCTTGGTGATTGGTAGGGAATGATGAGATACGGTGCGCAGAAATGATAGAAGAAAGAACATGTACTGAATGGAGAATTGTACGTATACCATGGTTCGATATATATTGTGGTCTGTTTCACCTTCTCGAGAGGTGTTCAAAAGAGATTAAGAAACACGAATTAAACTACAATTGGTCAAGGCATTGATATGCGGGTATAATTCTGAGATGCAAAGACTCCAGCAAGTACCGAGAAACTGAAAAGCTTATAAATGATAAGGTCTTCACAACCCACAGGTGGTTGCAGCATTAGGCAAATTAAGCTTATAGAACATCTATTTACACATTTTCACGTTCAAAGAATAAGCTTGTTATGATGGCCTTGTGAACGTGCTGAGTATCAGAAATTAAGATGCGCAGTAATAGCAGCTCATGAGGAAGAAACTGAATATATACGTTGAGGTCAGACCTGAATTTCAATAGTATTTAGATGTCCCAAATTTCTACATCATATGCAGCTCCCATAGAGTGTAGCATTCCTGTTTTTGTACGAAGTTTATTGGCTAGGTGTCTTCGGGGTGGGATGGCTGCAAAAAAGGAACGGAACCAAAAACATAGTCAGTTACCGGAAGCCTTTCATACGGACACACTATATAACCAGGAGAAATTCGACAGAAGGCACCAATACTTACCGAGTACATTCCACCTACGTAAAATCAGGATTCTGCAGTCCTCAGTGGGCTTAAATTGGTTCAAATAGGTTTAGAAACTCAACTACCTTATGCAAAGCTTTGAATCAGTACATCCTTTAGATATCTTAGCCTTTGCAGTATCCAACTGTAATATGATTGACCAAAATCGATATTGAAGTCAGAATTACCCAATAGGTAAAACCGTAGTTTTGCTTTCATTCGACCATAGAATGTGCCATATCATCAATCAATTATAAAAGGGTCATTGATACAATCACTCAATAATAGGCAGTATCATATCATCGCTCAATTACTGCAAGTGTCATATGATTATACGCGGCCTCTCTCACCCACTGAATATGCCTCATTAACTCCCTTCCCCACATGTGCACGCTTACCTAAGCCATTATTTAGAATACGGGCTGGAGCCCTATTCACGTGTTTCATTTCGCACGTTTTTTTGACCGAAAAATTTTCGAGCTTTCTCATTCTTGGTGAAAAAAATTAAAACACTTTTGAATATACATTTTTGCCAATCTAGTGATTCTATAGTCAGACCAACATGCTTATTCCAAGAGAAGACAGAAAGAAGATCCACCAATACCTCTTCCAGGGTATGTTTTAATGAGATAGCGAGCAAGCACATCAGTCGAACAAGTACTCGAAACTTTTGCTACCACAAGAAATCAACCACCATGTACAATTTTTCAACAGGCTGATCGCTTTTCTGACAATCAAATACTAACAATATCTAGAGGGTGTTGTCGTTGCTAAGAAGGACTTCAACCAGCCAAAGCACGAGGAGATTGACACCAGAAACTTGTTCGTCATCAAGGCTTTGCAGTCTTTGACCTCCAAGGGTTTCGTCAAGACTCAGTTCTCTTGGCAATACTACTACTACACCTTGACTGACGAGGGTGTTGACTACTTGAAGCAAGAATTGAACATCCCAGAGGGTGTCTTGCCTTTGACCCAGTTGAAGGCTGCTCCAGCTGAGAGACAGACCAGAGGTCCAGCTAGAAGAAGAAGAGATTAAGTGTACCAGTGTATATTTAAGATATAGTAATAAGGTATTTGGATGTAGGGTCTTACATGAGACTAGGTGTTGAAGAGTTTTTCAATGAGTGATGCGAAAAAGATTACGGAGTTGAATGTGAGCAGTGTCAGTATCCCACGGACTAGGATACGTAGTTGTATAGAATTATCACCGAACAGTGAGAGGAAGCTATTGGCAACTTGAACCTGTGACCAAGGACAGACCAATTAAAAGGGAGTAGTTTCAACTCACGCAACAAACTATCAAGTATACGAAGTATCAGTTCAAAAGCATCAAATACACGCAATGCTTACAACAGCAAAACCTAACAGAGTAGTATTACCGACAATAATAGCCTATCATGTAATAATAATGCTGTTGATATGAGCACCCATATTTGTAGTAATAGTGTGTTGGCCATTTATGCGGTAATAGTGCTGTCAGTACTAGCAATTATGGAGTACTTGAATCAACAAAATCAACAATACATACTGGTGCCAACAATGCTAAGACCCGAGCCAAATATTAGCATGAGCAATACATGTGGTATATCTATTGTTGCGGCGTGAAATCGATATTTGTAATACCTACCTTATTCAAACTTCTCTCTAAAACTCGCTCCAACAGCAACGCAAAAATGGAAAATCTCACATTGAAATCATTTTGTTCCTAGTTTCAAATACGTGTCAATGATTCTCTCCTGGGCAAACTGATTCCCCTTAATCGCCCCTTTGCTAAGTTCGTATGTTCTCTGTTGGTTCTTTCTCACTCATGAATCTTTCGGTTTTCGGTTATACTTGATCTTTACGCGTGCTTGCGAAATCATACTTGGGTTGCGCACTACGTATCCTAAGGGGCTTAGTTCCCACATTTACGACCAATTCGCTGTATTCTTTACGCAAAACCGTCCTCGTATTCGATCATGAAGAATCGAATCGATTCGCCGCAGTCTGCTAGTCATGCTCCCAATAATACTCACTTCTATTTTTGAGGCTTGTCATTATTTCCGTATTGAGAAGCCTGACAAAATTTACGCTGTCGTCCAACTTTTGATCACATATTGGGCTATTTATTGTTTTGTACAGCTAGTAATCACGACCACTCTCGACAAGTTGGTATCCATCTTTGAACCTTGCACACTTGAACAATCGCAACTACGATAGCCAACTGAAACAAGTCGTTCAATACTTTAAAACAAGTTGTATACAAGTCTACAGGAGAAGTATACGGACAGATCAAAACAGATCAACATACTTCAGCACTGCTCAACGCAATACAGTGTAATCGAATCAGTTCACTTAGATTTACCCCTTATCTATCTGAGCATCAGATCACATAATTACCCTCAATTTCATCACATAGGGATACTTTCGGATCATTTTACCGTTCCCCCAAAATGCCGCTTGATGAACTACCTCTGTACCCCACGCCACAACAGGCAACGTATCTGATGCTGCCTCCTATTCACAACAAAAAACCACCTGCCAACATGAAGCCAACAACAGCCTATAAACCTGCAAGGCAGTACCAGCCTCCCCCACAACAAAATTACCAACAACCACATTACCAAGACAATTATCAAAAACCCCAGCAGTATCTGCAACCCTCCAACCAGCAGTATCATCAACCACAACAGCAGCAAAAATATTCCGCCCAACCACCTTCACCTTCACACCTGTACTCCCTGAATCCTCAGGGCTATTCCCAAGGTTATAAGCAACCAGTCCAGCAACAATACCAACACCAGCCACACCAGCCACCGCAACAGCAATACTCCCAGCAGTACTCACAACAATACTCACAACAATACTCCCAGCACCCACAGCATCAGCAACCTCCAAGTCAACCATTAAGCCAGGAAGCTCAATATGCGGCTACTCACCAGTATCAGTCCCAGCCCCAGAATCAAAATTACCAACAATACCAACAACCTCCGCAGAGCCTGTCTTCTCTGGTCCAGCACCACCCCGCGCAGGGTCTGTCTTCTCTGGTCCAGCACCACCCCGCGCAGAGTCTGTCTTCTCTGGTCCAGCACCACCCCGCGCAGAGTCTGTCATCACAGCGCCAGTCCCCTCATCTCCACAAAAAACCTCCTCCATCGGAGAAATCTCAATCCAAGGAGTCTGTGTCAGACGACAGGTCGTCATCCAAACAAAAATTGGAGCAGGAGCTTCGTCATGTGTTTTCGAAGGTTGACACGGATAAATCAGGACGCATTTCTCCGAGAGAATTATCGCAGGCTTTGCTCAACTTTGACCTGACTCGTTTTCAGGAGAGCACAGTGTTGTTGATGGTCAAGTTGTTTAGCAACCTGCTGGATGCTGCCTCTGCCCCTGTTCACTCACTCAGCTTTGAGCAGTTTGTGCTGTTGTGGAAGTACTTGTCGGCCTATAAGAAGCTTTTCTTGCAGGCCGATACCGACAAGTCTGGCGACATTTCATTCGGTGAGTTTCAGAAGATAATCGAGACCATTGGTTATAAGTTAGACATTGATCTTGTGCTCAATATCTTCTCCAAGTTCTCATCTGCAGGTGGTGCTGGTATTGGAAAGCTCAAATTCGACGCCTTCATCGAGCTTCTTGTTTACTTGAGGAAGCTCACGGACATCTTTAAGAAATACGACAAGGATTTGAGTGGAGTGGCCACTATAAGCTTTTCTGACTTTCTTTTTGAGGTCAGTAGTTTGACATAGGAGATGTATTTCGATTAAAGATCCAATTGTAACCTCTGGCAATGGCTGTGTATAGCTGTAATATGATATATAATACGAAAGTGAATGTAAAAAGATTGAACTGATGATTATCTGGTGGAGCCAATAAACAAAATGTTGAATAAAGTGTCCCGATCCTGATTGACAACGGGCTAATGATGTCAGCGGGTAGATAATTAAGTGCGAACTTAGATTCATAACTGAAATAGCCGTGTATAGTGTAGATTTTAAGGTGAATTAGGATCTTATGACGCTGTTCTAATACATGAACGTGGTTGAAAGCAACGTTCTGAATAATCTATTTTTTGTACTTTTTTCGCAACCAAACTGACAAATATAGAAACTCGAAAGAAAGATACGAAGGAATATAACTTCGATGCCTTTATCAACGAAGTGCTCCTTAGTTTCTTCGACTTGAAAAATATATCATTAGTTAGTACATTAAAAATTTCATCAAATGTTAACCAAATCTTTACTTCTGTAGATATCAATACAATTTGTTCCCAAATATTATCAGCTCCATGCTCATTAGGGCCTCAATAAGATTTGCCCAAGATTGGGTTTCTAAACCACCTACATACTTACTCTGCATAATTATGATTCAGTATTTGAGTTCTTTATTAAGATAAGGTACTACACCCAGCTATTCTTGCGGAAGATCATAGCAAGGAAAATTTGTAGGTATTGAAAAGAAATAAAGTAGCAATACTAGTAGCAAGTTTTGGAAGAGTTGACAAAACTAGTGATTGTAGATGAAACCATGGATATAAATTACCTCAAACTCTCAAACGATGCATGGTAGCTTCATTTAATTGGCACATTCAATGTAAATATACCTGATTTGCAATAAAACCTTTGAGAAAACAGATTTCTAAGTTCTACAACGTAACTAAACCTACTCCAAATACTTCATATGATAATCCGTACCTTAACGAACATGTTCCAGGTGAAGTGATCAGATATCACTGATCCCCCCTACTACCGTTATATAAAGTAACTCTTCCACAAGACTCCCTCCAAATCCTGAATCTGTTCTGAGTTAAAAACTCGCGAATCTATGTGCCAAGTATCTTGGCGGTTTTTCTTAAAAGTTCCTAATGTGTCCTTAGCAGTTTTGCCAATGACTCCCGGCAACCCACTCAGCTTACTTGCTAAAGTCGTCAAGACCTGAGGCATCCAACTAGGGGGCGGAGAGTGGAACGCAAAAGCATGCACCAACGCACCGAGTCCGAGGGTAGCTCCATGCATTATAGGTACAAGTTCAGAAGGAATTCTGTTACCTTCCGTCTTACCATTCTTATACTTTCTTCTAGTCACATCCAAATCACTAGTGAATTTTTTGCTGTATTGCGGAACCAAAACAGCGACATCCGATGGAGATGAACTATGGATCAATCCTGAAAGAGTCAGTGCAGCATTTTCACGCACTTCCACTTGTTTGTGATAACATAACTCAGCAGTGAGACCAATGACGCGCGCCCGTTGTGCGGAGGTCATGACAAGTAAGTTTTTGAAGTAAAAGGTTTCAGTGAACTCTCCAACAATGATGGTCTGTACGACATTGAGATCAGTGTGTGCCAAAGTCTCGAGCATCTTCACGATTTCTTCCACATACTTTCCTGAATATGGGATCTGTGAAACCCGCTTGAACGTAGTAACTGGGTCAATATCACCCAACTGACAAACATCTTTCATGTTTATCAAGCGAAGCAAGAATGGAACAATGTGGTTCACAACATGCTCTTGATATAAAATACCAATATTAGTGTTTAATTCCAGACTGAACCACGTCAAGAGTGTCGTGGCAGCATAAATATACTTTGAATTGAGAATCTCCTGTGGAGAGAGCTTCTCAACTTCCACACGCCAAGCCTCTACTCGCAGTAATAACTCTGGAACAAAATCAACTGGCCGTTTTTCCTTGCTAACACCGTACAACTGTAACCCACGATGTTCATTGCACATCTGGACAAATTTTTGCGCATCGCCAATAGACTCGCAGTAGTACCGGAAGGACAATATAGCCATCAATGAGCCGATTTGAGTACGGATTGCCTCGTAACCACTAGTAAAGTTGTCAAGACACATCTGCATGAGATGATCAACATGGGGGTTACTCCAGGATGTCATCGCCACTATGGCACGCAAGTAACTCACACGGGTAGCTTGGCGAACCGCAGAGTCTCCATTACTATCCACATGGAAGTCTACTAATGTCTTCATCACTTTAGGAAAGCGTCTGCAGTCCACACGCGCAGGCGTCCACCATGAAAATATACTCCAAACACCACGGTTATCTGGGGAAAGATCGTTTTCAAACACATTCGTGAGAAATGTGTACAAAAACTCGTCCTTTTTGGCGGCGTTCTCTTGCAGCATGTACTTTGAACCCAAAAGTATACCTGAGATAAGCTCACATGCAACAATATGAGTAGACCGATCATCTGGAATATATGTATCCGTGATACTGGCAAGAAGATCATCCATCGTAAAGTCTTTCAAGTATCCATACAGAAGAAGCAGCACAAGAATCGTTGTTATGAATACGTTTGTACCCTGAAAAGCACTTGTGGCCTCATTATCAGTGACCCATAACAGAACTATGTCCTGAAACCATTTTCGATTCACGTGCTTTGCAAATTGCTGAATTGCCTCGTGGTCAATTGGTTGAGGATTGAATGATGGAATGCTAGGTGAGACTGCAGCAATATTTTTACCCCAGAAAAGCCATCCTGAAGTCGCCTTAAAGTCAATGTAATATGACGGGCTAGTGGCCTCAAGTTCCTTTTTCCATGTATAATAGTAGGATTGTAAAGACTTTTGAGAGTTTTGTTCTGCACCATCGACATCCATTGCATTTTCTTCCCTTGGTGTAGTATCAATAACCTGCGCGCCTGAATGTAATTCAAAGTTGCAAACTTTAGAGAGGTCGTATCCTGTCAGCTGCAAATGATAAATTTTGTACACAATGTTGTTCAATCCTTTCAATGCCAAGCGTGAATTCACAGGGTGGTCACTACCCGCACGTTCTCCAAGAATGGAATAAACCCCTGGGTTAGTGGGCATCTCATAGTCTTCCTGTAACGACAAGAGCATTTTCAAATTGACATTTGTCGTCTTCCAATATGTTTGAGATGATTCGTTGGTGAGAACTAACTCCTCAATCTTGCGGAGTTGCTGCATGAAGGCCTTGCGTTTCTGTGCTTTTGCACCAATGACTAGCGAGATGATATTATCCACACTCCATTCGGCAACTTCTGAACTTTCAGGTGCAATAGTTTCTATAGCTTCGTCATCAATGATACAAATTGCAGAAGGAAGGTCCAAAGAATCACTTACACCTTCAAATAAACCGTACGCAGCACTTTGAATTTCCAACTTTTCGGCGCTGAAACATTTGTATAGCAAAGCTAAGAAATGCTTCAAGTTGTAAAAATCATTCTTGAGCTTGGCCTTAATTTTCGATACACGAAACATCGCCAATCCGCACTCAACACCATTGTCATGCCCGTCATTAAGTGCCTTCCATACGTGTCTAAAGGCAGCCTTGATGATCACAGAGTACGCACCGTTTACACGTTTCATTGCATCTGCAAGCAAAAGCTGAGCTGGATCAGCAATTGTCATGTATGTAGACACTGCCAACTTAACAACATCTTTCAATAAAGTATTCTCCACGGGTGTTTGTACACGTGAAGTAGCATGTAGAGACACACGGAGGTTGTGGTAGCACTCCAAGCGCGCCCCCATGGCCACTCTAGTATATGGCTTATGCAAACGTGGAATGTTTTGTACAAAGCTCACGTAGTTAAAGGGAACCTTGGAATGCGACGTGCCCAAAACGCGTTCGCGCCCGACATCACAGAACCAAATGTTGACCACAAAGAGATAGTGCTCAAAAAGTTTCGTATTGTCCATGAAATTTTCAGATAAAAAGCGTCCGATAACATGGAGTGCTTTACCGACGAGGTGTCTTGTTTTGTGCAAACGGAGATACTGTTTGTTCGTTCTACAAACAGCAGGATCGTCAGAAAAGAAGTAGTTTGAGGTGTAGAGCCTGTGATCACGCGATGTGAGGGACGGATTAATTGCAGAAACGTCAACATTATCAATAGTAGGAGTTGCTCTTGCTGAGTCAAAAAGTGAATGATGATGGAGGCCTGAGGTAGAATCAATAGACCTGACCTCTGAAATGTCAGGTTTGAACAACTCAGACCCTTCAGCAGCCTGAATGATTTCGTCTACCTTTTCGAAATCTTCCCCGCTTTCCGATAATTCAGCACTTGAATTTGATGTTGGGATGGCTTCACAAACCTCGAATTCTTCTACTAAACCATCCAAATCCTCATGCATAGCGCCTTCTAACACTCTGCGCAAGCCAGGGCTGAGATTTGGTATGTCTTCATTGAATCCAGGATCAAACAAGTGGGCGGCACCACTGAGTGCATACCCAAGGTAAAGTATGTAAACGCGAAGTTCATCCGCAACTGATGAAGGGAATGGCGAGGGTGACTTCTCGTTGTTTTCTTTCGTACCCATAATTCTTTTTATGTTTGCCAAACTGCGTTTAACATGACCTTCAAAACAATTCACTGCAAATTCCACATCCCTTTCACTTGGCATAAACCACGCAAAGTTCAAGTTCTCGAATCTTTTTTTGTCAAATTGAAATGCACCCCAGCATTCAGGCGTGATTTTAGTTCCCGGAGCGAGCAAACGTGTTTCTGACAAGCGGATTTTGGATACAGTCTGCAAGAGCAGGTTGACCATATAAGTGCTTGCAAACACAGCCGGTCCTTTCACAGAGTCCATCAAGAAATAAGAGAACTCCATCAACTCGCGAGAGTCACGCACTACAGCCGAACCAGCATTCCCGAGACATTCGTTAAAGATCACGAGGTTCCAGAAAAGGGCTTGGTCACGTGGAACGATGTCCACACCAGTACGTGAAGCACCTGCGCCATTCTCTTCAATGTCCTCACGGATCTTATCCATGAATATAATCGAATATTTGCGGAAACGGCTGGGATCTCGCTTGATTAAACCACCACAGATTTCAGCAGCTATATCGGCAACAGTGTGATATGTGTTGTTGAAAACAAAGTCAAAGAAACCGCTGCAGAAACAATCGAAAACTTCATCAGAAAATGATTCAAAAAGGACATAGAGAAGTTTTGGAAGCGAGTTCGCAAAATCTTTCTCAATACCTTCACTCTTGGACGGATCTGGAATGTTTTCTAAGAGCATGAATATCCGCTCAAGCATTGTTTTGACAATTGTACGGAAAGCTGTTGAGGATGAAGAGAGCGCCGCAAGCTCGAGGGAAGAAAAGTCAGCATAGTCGAGGTATTGAGAGCCAAAAGAGCTCTCGAAGGTAGCTGATCCACCAGTTATCCCCTTTTCCTTTAAAAACTCCAAATGCATTTGTGTGAATTCAACAGCTAAATTGGAATCGAGCATACTACCTTCGTCTTCGATATCTCCATACGGGATGAAGTTAGCAGCTGCTGCAAATACATCTAATGCATATATGCTCTTTTCCAAGTCATTTGAATCTATGCCGGCAAGAGAAATCAGCAATAAGCGCGTTACGTGGACGCGGAATATAGGTGTCAGAGCAAAATACCGCATTAATGCCTCCATAGATTGAAAAGCGACAGACACACGGTGTGTTGAAATGACACCTTCTAATGACTCGTAGATATCAACCAAAAAGTATTCCATAACACGAGCAGGGTTGAGATAAGCCAACAATGGTAGGGATGCTATGTAGCTGGATGCCACCTGTCCACGCTTGGATTGCAAACCCGTTTTGACAAGTGGTAATATAACACCTAGAAACTCCTCTATGAACAGACGGCTCAATTTATAGCGGGCATCCAATCCAACCAATGCCCCGAACTCTTCTGTTTCGCTAATGTAGCGCTTGTGTACTTGGTGGACCAAAGCATGTACCAATTTGGAGATGGGTTTAGACCATTCACCGGAATTGGAAGGATGAATATAACTCTCTATAGCTCCTAAAAGTGTGGTAACTTGTGCCATAATGTCGGTGGCGTCGCCAACCATCAGCGACACAATCAAGGTCGCATAACCATGGAAATACTTGGCCTTTTGGGAGGAATATTTGGCAACGTTAATGCTTAATGAGTTCATGAGGGTCTTAATAACAAAAGTAATTTGTGGCGCCGTGAAGATACCATGGGTACCCAATTCAACACCGTCAGACAACGCCTGCATAGCAATCAATCCCATTCTGGTTGTCATCTGCATATCGAGTCTTGGGGTTTTGTTGAGCTTTTCCCATATGTAGAAAAGAGACTCTAAATAATGGCGAACATCTAAAGGATCATCGATTCCCCCATTGAAAACCTTTGGAATCATGGCAAGGTTTGAAATTACCATCACACTGTTGCTCATGTCTAATCTAGAGCAAAATCCCTCGTAGATAATAGGAAGAGAGGACGCATTAAAGTAGGTAGAGGCCCTTGCCGCAATCCGAAGCAAAATCTTGTGGTCTTTCTTTTCGAAATTATCAATGGACAGCTCGCTAGACGGAAACACATTGATCATCTCCTTGTAGAGAGGCTCCCATGGAAGAACCAAGCCGTAGTCTCTAAGCATCTTTGCATTGTCATTTTTGAGCAATTGCTCAAAAGTCCGGGCATAAATACGGAGATTTAGGTGTTGCCCCCTCGACATGCAAATGGCATAATAGACTCGTACCAAACTTGCACGCAAGCTCAAGGGCATGTCATTTTTCATCTTTAGCCAGACAAGAAGCTCTTGTGTCCATGTACTGACACTTACATGCGCAGCAGACTGCGCAGAGCGCTTATGCTGAGTCGCTTCAGCGTCTAGAGATTCTGGCGACTCATCGTCACCGGCAGTCAACCCGTCATCGGAGTCGGATTCGTCAGATTCATCTTGGTCATCTTGCTCCCAGTCAGATGCGGGGTCGGGTGTGTCCGACTCTATATCATCAAGTGCTTCTTCGTTAACATTATCATTAGTAGGATCATTAATAGAATTATTCTTATCCTTATTTGTCATCTCAGTCTTCATTCTCAAGAGGTCCTTCTGCGAAACACCAATTGCTCCTTGGAGGTCCAATGTACGGATGGCGATGTACAAATGAGAGACGATATGGCTGAGGAACCTCGCCTGGTCGTGTCGAGTCTCGGTAGGATAAGGAAGCATGCTGGGTAAGTCCAATGTACGTGGGCGTACTCTGGAGTAAAACCGCGACAGCGGGTCATGCTGAAGTACATCTAGAAGCTTTTTGTCGGGGTAGTCGAGATTATAGCGAAAGTCATTGTTCAATGGATATGGAGATTTGGGATCCAAAAAACCATATTCGTGACTGGCGTTCTTGTTATATACTCCCTTATTCAAATTCTGACCTTGTTTAGGTGATTCTTGCTGACTATGAGTGGCGTCTTCCAGTTCGCCATCGTTCGATCCTCTCATGTTGAAAGAAAAAAGGTGACTGTAGGAAAAAGAACAGCTTTGAATTCAGAAATAGTCTTGATATGACGTCAAAGCCGGTATTCAAAGTATAATGTTAACAGAAGAGTATTTGAAGTGAGATATCTGAAGTGGCGATTCAATTTATGGACGCCCTGTAACTTTAAAAACATTCTCCAACTCAGATAGCCGATTATGCTTCATGCTGGCGGACAAGCATCCCTCAGCTTTGTAGTGTACCTGGCACCGTGTCCTATGATTTATATTTGAACTCACAAACGTATCTTGAATGCCTCACGAGCTAGGAACTTCATTATATAGTGTGAGTCAGTTATTGGAGTTATCGAAATTTGAAATTGTGGGATCCTTAGAAACAGAGTTTCATCGTGTGATTGTAACAACTGACCTACTTCAATGGCACAAAACTGAAGTCAATTTATAGTGTGAAGCTTCAAAAAAAGTGACCTTTGAAATTCTACTTTGTTGCAAGGTGCTCTTTTTTGCTGCAAAAACGTATCACACTGTAGAAGGCAATATGGATTGTATATAAGGAACATATTTTTATGCCTGTACCAAAAGCTTCGCAATATTCAAAACACTATATTTTGGACAGTTGTTTAGGCTCATCAAGATCGAGTATGTTGAGGAGCCCTTTTATGTGTTCAAGCCAATATGCCCATAGCTATTCACCTGATTTCAGCTATAAATGATTTTGATCTTCACAAAAAAGTTGGTATGACGTCAAACCAATGAGATTGGTGTCATTATACATGTTCAGAAAAACCACGAAACACTATAGGAAGTATTACAGAGTGTAAATAAATGGTTGATTATGGCATTAGCAGATCAACAATAGATTCGAAATATCATCTATCGACATACGATGACTGTTATGGTTTGACCACTATTGGCGCTCTTTTTCGGGTCATAATGCTACCATTCCTTTATCTTGTTCAGCCTTTTATCTTTTCTTTTGCGCTACCAGCCGGTATAAAATTTTTCATCTCATCAAAGCAAAAAACTAAACCACAATGTCAGTTTCTGCTTCCAAAGCAAAGAGAGAGCAAAAGCGTTTAGAGAGAGAGGCCAAGAAGGCTTCCGAGGGAAAGGTCACCAGGAAGACCAAGAAGCAGGCTGCCAAGGACTCTGAGGAGAAGGAGGTCGATGACCAGGCTACCCAGATCGCCAAGTTGAAGTTGCAGACCGATGAGCATGGACTTTCGGACAGAGTTACCACTGGTGTTTTGGAGTCTCTTGTTACCTCAAGAGATATCAAGATGTCCTCGGTTTCCCTTCTCTTCCACGGTAAGGTGTTGATCCAGGATTCTACCCTCGAGTTGAACTACGGTAGAAGATACGGTTTGTTGGGTGAAAACGGTTGTGGTAAGTCGACTTTCTTGAAGTCGCTCGCTGCCAGAGAGTACCCTGTGCCAGAGCACATCGATATATACCTTTTGAACGAGCCTGCCGAGCCAACCGAGTTCTCCGCTTTGGAGTACGTTGTTCGTGAGGCCGAGCACGAGATGAAGAGATTGGAGGACTTGGTTGAGTCCATCATTGTGCTGGATGGTCCTGAGTCTCCTCAATTGGAGGGTATCTACGAGAAGATCGATGAGATGGACCCAGCTACCTTCGAGTCCAGAGCAGCCATCATCTTGACCGGTTTGGGTTTCAACGGTGTTACCATCAAGAAGAAGACCAAGGACATGTCTGGTGGATGGAGAATGAGAGTTGCCTTGGCCAAGGCTCTTTTCGTTAAGCCTACCTTGCTTCTTCTCGATGACCCTACTGCTCACTTGGACTTGGCTGCGTGTGTGTGGTTGGAAGAGTACTTGAAGAGATTCGACCGTATCTTGATTTTGGTGTCTCACTCTCAGGATTTCTTGAACGGTGTTTGTTCTAATATGATCGACATGAGAATGAAGGCTCTCCAGATGTATGGTGGTAACTACGACTCTTACGTCAAGACCAGAACTGAGTTGGAGACCAACCAGATGAAGTCCTACCAGAAGCAGCAGGATGAGATTGCACACATCAAGAAGTTCATCGCGTCCGCAGGTACCTACGCGAACTTGGTTAAGCAGGCCAAGTCCAGACAGAAGATTTTGGACAAGATGGAGGCCGATGGTTTGATCCAGCCTGTTGTCCCAGACAAGGTCTTTTCTTTCCGTTTCCCAGATGTCGAGAAGTTACCACCTCCAGTGTTGGCTTTCGACGACATGTCCTTCTCTTACTCCGGTAACCCAGAGGACAACTTGTATGAGCACCTTGACATCGGTATTGACATGGACTCTAGAGTTGCTCTTGTTGGACCTAACGGTATCGGTAAGTCGACCTTGTTGAACTTGTTCCAGGGTAAGTTGACTCCACAGCAGGGTAGAGTCATCAAGCACACACACATCAAGCTTGGTGTTTACTCTCAGCACAGTGCTGAGCAGTTGGACTTGACCAAGACTCCATTGGACTTTGTCCGTGACAAGTTCTCGCACATTTCCCAGGACTACCAGTACTGGAGAGGCCAGTTGGGTCGTTACGGTTTGACTGGTGAGGGTCAGACCTCGCAAATGGCCACCTTGTCTGAGGGTCAGAGATCGAGAGTTGTGTTTGCTTTGCTTGCGTTGGAGGCTCCAAACTTGATTTTGTTGGATGAGCCTACTAACGGTTTGGACTTGGGTACTATTGACTCTTTGGCTGAAGCTATCAATGAGTTCAACGGTGGTGTTGTTGTCGTGTCGCACGATTTCCGTTTGTTGGACAAGGTTGCGAAGGACATTTTCGTGATCGAGAACAAGACCGCTACTAGATGGGAGGGTTCTATCTTGGACTACAAGAAGAGCTTGGCCAAGGAGGTTGTTTTATAGACGAGCAACGAAAACCTGAGGTTTCGTTGTTTGAGAATGAATCGAGTTAGAGATGGTGTAGACCCTGATTGATAATATGAACTGACGTAGTAAGCAGAGAGAGTAGTTGTGAAAGGTGGGATAGTGATAAATTTGAGGTAGATCTCTGTCAAGAACTAATCAAGGGTAACAGACAGAAGGAATATCAAGGAAGATCATAGGAATGAAACCGCCAGTACTTTCACAACTTAATTTATAGTTTATCGTTACTAAATTATCAGATGTGGAAATTTCAATTAGTTAAGTTCAGATAGTTATCACTTTTTACAGTGTAATTGAAGATATCGTCTTATATGTGATAAATTTTGTCTTTTTTCATTTTTTCCCATAGTATGGATCCATTACCACTAATTAAAAGGCCCATGAGGGAGCCCATGGACTACAATATTAGCGAAGACGATGATGTGACAATAAGAAAGATCGGCTGGTTCATGATTTTCATTACCTGGGGTCTATTTGTGGTAACGACAAACTCATTTTTCAGGTTGTGGGAATACGTGATTGAGCCTTTGCGAGGGACCGCATACTACAATACTATAAGAGGAGTCTGTGAATATACGGATAGTTTTCTTATAAGCTGTTGGTGCATCTATGTGCTTTCGTGGTGGTGGGCAATTGTCTCGTGGGTTGGTCTCAAGTTGTTCCGGCATTCAAAGGGTGTAGAGGCAGATTATTTGGGACCACGCCAATTGTGAAGGAATTCCAGAGAGGATTGGAGTGGGGTATTCTCACCAAGTACGAGCAGGACTTTAGCTTGGTTAGGATTAAAGAGTTGCGATGACACTCGTTAGCACCAAGTTCACGTAATATATTACTTAATAAAAATCAATATTACGTAAAACATTACATAATATTAATGTCGTAGCCGAGAAGTGTTGCAGTGTTTTGACGATGTTTATAAGACTGTGTATTAAATGGTGGAGGATGGATGGTGTCTCAGTTTCTTTTGTTTTTATGTTGAGACGTACCGATGTGATTAACCACCAATACCTAAAGTCGTTATAATAGCTATACCTTCATAATAACGTACTTACAGTGATTTAGATTCCAATATGGTTGGTACTCATTATTAGCCACTATTCAATAGCTGCTCTTACAAGATTCGTATCTTTAAAGGGTCACTTTATATTTGTTGCTTTACTCGTTGTTGGTTATTACCCAAAGTTCATTGCATTCAATGATATTGACTTGCTTTTAGCTATTTCTTTCCCTCTCCTCTACTTTCTTTCCACTCCACACTCCCACTTTCTCTACCTGAGACATCAGATACTTTTGTAGGCTCTTGCTTGACCTTTTCTAAGTCTATCAACTCTTGGTTCTTGACAACAATCACTTCACTATGCAATGCATCCAAGTCTCCGGTTTCACTGAAATAAGTGACCAATTTCTTGCAGTTTAAAAAGGTCAACAAAGTACGCAAGCTAGACTGCGAAACCTCCGCAGAAATCTGCTTATCCTTGACGATATACTTCCGCGAAAGATCCACAATGTAACCATCACTAATACCCACGACTAAACTCATATTTTTCCCCCAATTATTGCAGTACAAATGTGGCTGATCAAACGCGTTTTCACATGGATCAAGATGAATCCATCTCTTCAAATGCTTAGAGTAGTACTCACACCAAACGTGATCTTCAGCATTCCAAACATAACGTAAACGATTACCAGACGTACCTATCAATGCGTGCAAAATAAGCATAAAACAATTCACCCATTCACCACAACGGCCTGTTCTTGTACGGAGTAGTGAAACAGGATTGTTAATGCGTGAAAAGTCCACTTCGGTACCGCACTTTCCACATTCATAGTGTTCCACTACCGATACATTGTCGGGGTTGGGCTTGCCTTCAAAACGACTTCCGTTAACTAAGTTTACTTCCGAATTGTTTTGACACAGAGGGCAATCTGGCTTATCCATCCATGAGAAAAAGTCCTCTTTAAAGTACCGGAGGGCCTCCTTCACCACCAAATCTTCGTATGATAAGTCCTTGTATGACAAAGCGTCAGTGGCCATAGATACATCTTTCTCGCGGGCCTCTACAGCACCGTATATTTTTGCCAAATCAATGGTGTCTAGTGCTGTATCTAACGCAGCTGGGTCTTTATATGGTCGGAGGACATCGTGGAGGTTAGCGATTGATGTGATCACTTTGGATTCTTCAGGATTAGTAAAGCGGGGGGGAGTGCGTGCCTTTTTTTGAGAAAACTCTATGCATTGCTTAGTGTATGCGGTAATGAGGCGTTTTGCGAGGTCTGTAGTGTCCATTGTTGTGTAGAAAAATGTCGTATGCTAAGATTGAAAGTGGTGTGAGAAAAAGGGCCAATGACAAATAGTGCAAGGATAAATACGAAAGCAGAATACAAAGAGAATAGAAAGAAGTATTTGTGGAGAAACACAGCATAGAAGTGTTTAAGCAGATTGTGAATAATTGAAGGAGGACGATATCAGCCTGTTATACTTACAAACAATTTTGACTGGTATTTCCCGAATTAAATAAAGATCGACTAATATTATGCTTCAGGATTTCGTTTAAATCCTTGTAATAATATAGTACACTAGTGTATATAAGGCTAGCTTCAACCAAGCAGTGCATGTTAGGTTGAAACGGCTGGGAGTGCTTGCTATATCAACGACATTACGACATTACGACATTTTTGCAACCATATAGAAAAGAAGGATGTCTATGCTGAGGAGGTATGACGCAATAGCGGGTAGAGATTACAGATCGATTTGGTTATTGCTCATTACATCTGATTTGGTTTTAGAAACATTTTTGGGTTTAAAGATGCTGTTTTACTTGTATAACTTGTCTTTCTTGCGCCATAGAAGCTCTACTTCCAGACTAGCCGGCCCAAATTTTTGAATCTTCAGTTCAATAGTGACCAAAGATTCGCAGCCTTCGTTTGCCATCATTTTAACTAAAATTATCTTCGTGAAACAAGAACTTCTAAACTCTTTAATCTGTGGTTGTTTATGAACAATTTCATTAGCGGAAAGCTAGCTAGTGAAGCTAGATTTTAGCTTGAGTTATGAAAGGGTACTCACTAGTTTACCAAGGTGCAGACTTTGAGCTGGATAAGAAAAAGAAGTAGATAATCTACAAACAGAGAGTTTCCATAAACATTGTTACCCGGGTTTACCTTATGGTCATAAACGATATCACCCTCTGAAACTCTGATTGCAGAGTGAATCTTCTAATAATCGCATATATATGTAGAAGAAGATATTCCAAATAGTCACTTTTAACAATTAACGATGTAACTTCAACCTTATATCAGTAAGCAAACACCTTTAAAAGAATCAATCGATTTCATTTCTCCACGTGGATAAATGATTTTCAGATTTGCTTCATAATTTTCAGTCCTCTTCTTCCGCGTGCGATTATGAATAATCTTCTTAGGAAGGGTATTCTCAGACATTTTACTAAAGGATCGCTATATAAATCAGATTTCGCGAGACTGCTGTGGTAGTTAAACATGTAAAAAACTTTAAACCAGCAAGTCCGCTACGATATGGTTCAAACATTCATTGCGTAAATTTCAATGAAGACACAGATTTCTTGAGCTACACAACATAAAGTGCTAGTGGGTATCAGAAAATATAGCAGAAATCCAAAATCAATTATCCACTCAGTACCCGTGGAAATAGGGTTATTCATACACCTCGGGGTTTAATCAAATAACCTACTTGGGGTGCGGCTTGCAGCTTTAAATTCATTTCATGAAAGCGCAAAATTTGTTGCGCCACATGGAACCACTGAACATCCGCTGAACATAATGATCAACAATAACTACATGTAAAGCGCCATTTTATATGAATATAAGTTTAAAGGGGTTTCTGTACTTTTTATAGCACAATAATAGCCTTTCGATACATGTGGTAATCTTGTATTCTACAGAATCCAATAATTTTTGTGGGATATATTCAGTGCGTTGTTTATCAGATTTCTGAAAGATTTTCAAAAAATGAAGGATTTTATGCTATAAAAGAATGAATGTAAGCATCATATTTGTTGGAAGCTGATGAATCATAAACCCTTTGTAGCTTTTATATCAAGAAATTCGTGAAAAATAGTAAAATTACCATGTTGAATCTTATCTGCATCTGTGATAAGCTGATAAGATATTTCAGGCTGGATCAGACCCCCATTCCCCCACTCAATATTATCACGCTCAATATTTATCACGCCCTTCTCCAGCCTCTCAGCAATGCATAGTAATTTCTATTTACTATTTGGGAAAATATATGACGATGTTGTGAAGGGCACACCTACAACAATGCCTCTGTAGAACAAATCTGCAAGGCGTTTGACAGCGCTCCACAATTATCGTAAAAAATATTAATTGACGTTTGTGCTTCAACGTCAAGGGATTTACGATAATGCGTGCCAGCAGTAGTGCTCGGTGTGTGCGGTGTGATTGTTATTTTATCGACTGAGATTAGTTTTAGCTTTCATGTTAAGGTGTCACTCAACTACCTTTGACCTAGGCATTCAAGTTTGAAATAAAACGCTTTAACACAGAAAGTTCGGATTCTTTGCCAGGGTTTTTGTTCCGTGCAATGACAAGGCACAAAATATTGCACTTAGAAGAACTTTTGCACTTAGATAAACTGTGGGCTAATAAAAACTAGCAGCAGGGATCTCAGATCTCTGAAATCTTAATCCGAGGCTATGTCGTGTATCAAGTATTATCGATATTCTTGAAATGAAGTTGTGAAGAAAATGTAGTCATATCATTCGGCCACAGTGCCTTTATCTTTATCCTCAATATCTAAATTAAGTTTGAAAGTGCTCACAACAAATTTAGCGAGTCGCACATTAAATTTGTGTGGCTGCAAAATACTAGTGTAACCTGATGAACTTAAAAGGAGGAATTTTGGCACCATTTGGTAGATCAGATTAGCTGCTGGTGAATAAGTCTTGAATAACTATTCAATAAATGAGTTCTGAAAAGGATAAACAACATGGAATTACCAGTGTGAGGAGCATATCCTTTCATGTTAATGCGGATGATTTTGAAGTCGATATTCACGCGGTGACCTCTCATCCTGTCAGTATTGGCGAGGTCGGTTCCTCATTAAGTGAAAACCAAAAGCTCTTAATTTTAAAGCGTTTAAACATGGGAGGGTTGTTATCATTAGAAGACTTGCCGCTTTCAGCTCTCTTCATGATCGAAAAAGTTGAGTCTATGACCGAAAGTGATGCTGTTGCAATTCTTGAAAAGAACCTCCCTGACTTTTTAACGGATCCTAATTACCCTCCCGGTGATTTAGACCTTATCAAAAGGTTACTTGCTCATGCACCTCATAATTCAGAAGGGCTCCAACAGAGACATAAAATTGAAAAATATTTCCAAGCGCACTTGTCTTCGGAGTCTGCTATGTTGGACGAGTCACTCAATGTGGAGAGTTTGGGTGAAAAACAGTATTTGCAAATTACCGATTGGAGTTTGCAAGTCCGCTTGGAAGCATCGTTGTTCGAATTTTGGTCTCCCTACCCAGAAGTTAGAGCCATTACAGACCCATTCGATGATCACACCATTCCATGTGAGACCCTCCGTGTCTATATTGTTGGAGCCATTTGGTGTGCAATAGGCGCGGTCATCAACCAGTTTTTCAGTGAAAGGCAACCTGGTATTGGAATTGGCTCAAAGGTTACACAAGTGTTTATGTATCCGACTGGTATACTTCTTTCTTATCTTCTTCCCAAGTGGAAATTCAAGGTTTGGAAATACACCATTGATTTGAACCCTGGACCATGGACCCCCAAGGAGCAAATGCTAGCCACTCTATTTTATGATGTCTCTGGTGGTACCCCATATGCGACATCTAATATTCTAATTCAGAAATTGCCTCGGTTCTATGGTGAGAAATGGGTTACCTGGGGATATCAGATTTTGTTGACCTTATCAACTCAACTCATGGGTTTTGGTTTTGCGGGTATTATTAGACGGTTTGCAGTATACCCTGTGCATACAGTGTGGCCAACATATTTGCCCGCTTTGGCTCTTAACAAAGCATTGGTTTCTCCAGAGAAAAGGCAAAATATTAATGGGTGGACAATTTCAAGATTCAACTTCTTTTTCGTCGTCTTTGCTTTATCGTTCGTATACTTCTGGCTTCCAAATTACCTTTTCCAAGCATTGTCTTTGTTCAACTGGATGACCTGGATTAAGCCTAACAATTTTAATTTGGCGACAATTACCGGATCGCAGACAGGGTTGGGTCTTAACCCAATTCCTTCGTTTGACTGGAATATACTTGGAACTGGTGGCTTTTCACTGCCGTTTTATAATACAATGAATCTGTTTGTTGGACTAATGGTTGGTTTTTTTGCAATTGTTGGTGTATACTACTCCAACTACAAATGGACTGCTTATTTGCCCATCAATAGCAACCAATTGTTCACAAACACGGGAGACTTCTACCATGTTAGAGATGTGATCAATTCCAAGGGAGTATTTGATGAACAGAAATACCAACAAATTGGGCCTCCATTTTACACGGCTGCAAATCTTGTGAATTATGGTGCATTTTTTGCATTGTACCCATTTGTTTTTGTCTATGAAGTAGCCACAAACTATAGTATTATGTGGGCTTCCCTCAAATCCTTAGTTAAGGGACTTCGTAATTTCCATCGCTCAAGTTACGAGGATTTTGACGATCCACATTGCAGGATGATGAGCAAGTATCCCGAAGTTCCCGAATGGGTATTCACATTGATGTTAGTCATTTCTATTGTGTTGGCGATCCTTTGCATCAAGCTTTTCCCAACCCAAACACCAGTGTGGGGCATCTTTTTTGCACTTGGTATCAACTTTGTGTTCATTATCCCGATGGTGACTCTTGCTTCGGTTACGGGATTCTCGTATGCCCTTAACGTATTGGTAGAGTTGATTATAGGTTACGCTCTTCCAGGAAACGGTTTGGCAATGTCGATCATTAAATCTTACGGAACAATGCTCGATTTGCAAGCTGAGAATTACATCACTAACCAGAAGTATGCGCACTATGCCAAAATTCCACCAAGGTCAATGTTCCGTGTTCAACTTCTCTCGGTTTTCTTGAACGCCTTCATATGTTTGGCAATCCTTAATTTCCAAATTGAGAATATGAAGAACTACTGTCAACCACACCAAGTCAACAAATTTACGTGCCCTGGTACCACTACTTTCTTCAATTCTTCTGTCTTTTGGGGTGTGATTGGGCCCAAAAGAGTTTTTGACGGCCTTTACCCAATTTTAAGGTACTCTTTTCTTATCGGTTTTTTGCTTGCGATTCCTTGTGCTGCTCTCAAAATTTATGGTCCGCAAAAGTACATGAGGTACTTCCAGCCGTCTATTGTAATTGGAGGCATTTTATCGTATGCACCATACAACATCTCGTACCTGCTTGGAGGGCTTTACGGGGGTATTTTTTCAATGGTATACTTGAAGAGAAGGTACCCAGCCTTCTGGGAGAAGTACAACTATCTCTTTGCGGTTGGTATACCTGCAGGAATAGCTTTTTCAGGAATCATCATGTTCTTTTCGGTTCAGTACCACCCCAAAAATGTCCATTGGTGGGGAAACAGTGTGAACAACATTGGTGCCGATGCAATCGGACTTTCTCTTTTAAACGCGACAGAATCAGCACCAGATGGATACTTTGGGCCTAGAATTGGCCAGTTCCCGTGATTGCGTGCAAGTTTCTATCACTCTTAATCGCTTAGATATACTGAACTGGCTAGTTCATTGTCTTTTTTTTTCGAAAGGAGTATTGCAATATTGGTGTAGTTGTTTCGACGGGCTCCGGGCGAGACCATAGTTTTCTAGTAATAAATGTTATGTGACAATAGCGATTGCCTTCGAGGAGGTTAGCAACGCCTCTTGAACTTTGCGGCAAAATATGTATTTTCGGTGGCGAAATATTGCAACCAAAAATTTATTAGTGAGGATTATATTGGAAATAGCGCTTTAGAAACTGAGAATTACAAAAGATCACTGCGTCATGTTTTGGCAATTAGTATGTGGTAGAAGGTTAGTAAATACGGGGGATTGAACGTTGGTTTGGCCTTTCTCAGCCAGTCATTTTGTATATCTCTATTAAGTTAGTTTATGAGTGCAGTGAAACAAAGACGATTCGTGGATAAGAATTGAAGATACCAATAGACAGTATGATGCGACACATGAAGTCGGATAAGCTTCAAGCAGTTAATGATGATTATGAGAGTCCGCGCATATTTTTGCAGCAACAGGTATCGCTTCGGTATAGTGAAGATTTCTGATAAACAAAAGGAACCAGTTGCCTTCCACATAAACATGAGCAGTGTTAGTTTTCATTGATAATCACACTCAGTTGATCAATCTTTCGGATCATTAACATTCTGATAAGGCTCAGTTTCTCCACAAATCACCCCACCCAATATTCTTCCTCACAGCAGCAGAAAAACCCTCATGATACTTGACCCATATCCTTTGAACTTCCGTAGTATCCACCACCGCCTGCGTGGCCATTCCTTGATACTGTCCCTTGAAAAAGTCCACACTTGTCACCTTGAGCTTCTTTTTCAAGGGCTCCTGCACAACTGCCTCAACAGCACGCTGTGTGGCCACAGCCATCAGAAGACGGTCCAATTCCGAGGTGATCAATGGAAACAAGTTCTGCCTGCGCATCTGGACCTTGTTTGAGGCTGAGTAAGTCACGATCGCATCCCAGTTTGGGTCAAACTGCAAGGTAACAAGCCCACTCTCCAAATCTCGCTCATTCTCCAAACTCAACCCTAAATCCGAAACCAAAGTGGCGAGTACATTGACAACCTTCTTCTCGTGTTCAGTGAGATTCGATTTCACCTTTGACAGAAGGTCCACGTCGAAAAGCTGCGCAAAGTAGGGGAGGAAGTACATGGAGTAGGTGTCGTACTGATTTCCAATTGCCAACTTAGTTTGAGTAGGAAGCTTGTCCATGATACGCTTGATGGTGGTCTTGTTCTGTTTGATTGACTCATTGCATTCGTACTCCAAGTTCTTCGCATTGGGCACCAACGGCTCTGCTCTCTGGCGACCAGGATTGATTTCACTGAACAATGACCATATCTTGAGACCAACAACACTCAGGTACTGCAGAACATCATCACGAGAACACAAATCATAAAAGGCAAGCCAGTCTGCAAGCTCGCTAGGTTTCTCCAACGCATCATCTTGTACCTTCACTGCATCCAAGTACCTGTTGAAACATCCTTTGATGACCTTGTCAAAAGACGAAGCACTACTGCTAGTGGCCCTGCCACTTCCGTTTGTCATAGAATCCACAAGTTGCATGAAATCCTCCTCTTTCCTCAAATGCGGAGTCCGCTTAAAAAGTGTGTCCACCATTTGGAACCACGACACCTGCATGTCCATACTGCCTTTGTGCGGATCAGCTCGTGCAAACTGGAGATGGTTCAAACACGCCCTAATGTCTCCGTCGCACAACTCAACAACCTCGCTGACGTACTGGTAATCCAAATCCACGGCCTCTTTTCGGCCGATCATCATGAGATGGTCCTTGACTGTACGCATCGCGTTGCCTTTACCCTTACCAGGACGCTTGTAGGCCACTATCTCACACATTGAGCGCAACTTCTCCATAGGACCCACACCATATGACCTTGGGTTGGAGCCGTAGATGTCGTTTGCAACACAGATAATCGGCCTCTTGAGCCCAACCTTGCTCTTTTTATGCAGAAGATTTCCCAAAACGCGCACAACCTCGTGTATGTTGGCCAAACAGTCGATCTCGTCGATAACCAAGCATGTTGGGCGGCCTTTGGAGGTGATTGTGTTCAGGGTTAATGCGTTCACTATACGCAATTTGACGCCGCTGCCATCGGGGCTCGAGTCTAAACTGTTCGCAGCATTTAACTCCTCTACATGAAACCCAAGCTGGCGCGCAATAAGGTGCACCGATGCTGTTTTTCCCGTACCAGGAGGCCCATGTACAAGAAGAATTTTACGGGCCTGTGGAAAGGCCCCCGTCTGGTTATATAGACCATCACGTGACTCAACATCAGGCGACCCTTTACGTAATGCACTTTCTGGGTCTTTTGTCCATCTTTTCAACCAGTGCAAGACCTGGCGGTACAGCTTATCGTTTCCTGCCGAGCATAGGTCAACGAAACGCCTTGGGTTGTATTTTGCTGCCCACACTTGTGTAGTTTGAGAGGATTTTGGAGTTTCTGGTGCCTTTTCTGTGCTGTTTTTCAACTCGACTTCGCTGAAGAGCTTGTCCATATCGATGTAGGATGATTCCGATGTGGTTTCTTTGGGAAGAGAACGTACTCTTGGTTTTAGGGTTATGGTTGTTCCGTTTGCGAGCTTCGCGACTTTTAGTGATGCGGACGCGGGGCCTGTATAGTCTTCATGGTTGGGAGCATTTTTGGATGATTGTGGTGGATCAAATAGACTTGATTGTGAGATATCGAGCAGTTCTGTAAAGAGTGAGGATTGGTTTATGTCGAGGTCGTCTGTTTGATTCGTGGAGGACTGTTCGATACTGGTGGTCATGACGCGTAGTGAAAAAAATTAATGCGTTAGAGATAACTGCGTGATGAAGTAAGGAAGTCAAGAGAGTTGACAAAAAATTGAACTATGATGGATTCGGGTCTGATTGAATGTTTGATGGGTAGACAAAAGCGACATTTGGGTGATGGTGTGAGTTGTTGTATAATCAATCGTGATTTGGGTGATTATTACCAGAAGATGAAGTGGGAAGAGGTTGGGAGAGGCACAAACAAGTAGTAGCAAGGTTTAATACGTTCACTGGGTTACCACCCAAAGTTGAACAAGTCGACTGATTGATGTCACTTCGCAAGATGAATAATTCAGCAATTTTTCAAGAAGGGTAATTGCTTACAATCTACATCACATCATCTTGATCCAACAAAAATACAATATACCAAACAAATGATGTCAATCAATATATGAACAAAACATGAACAACAGCTTGACTCTTTTATTTCGGATCCGCTCATTGTATATGTATCATCAATGTGCATAACTTGTAGACATAAGCTTGCGTGAACCACTCTTCCTTTTGATGGCTGATGGCAAGGATTATTGATACTATAAGAATTGGGATTGTCTAAGATGTAGCTGTATATAGTGAGTGCTTCCGCCAAATTTCTGCGGTTTTATATCCGAGGATGTTCATAGCTAAAAGTGGAGAAGGGCAAAGTGGGTTGATTGATTGGTATAAAGCCAGTTTTGATCTGGTTGCAAAATTTAACCGAAGCTCACGGCAGAATAAACTATCTAAGCGAATTTGGATGATCAAAGTATCGGAGCAATAGTTTGACAAGCTTTTTAAAGAAAGGCTTTCATAAAAGGGTGATCTAGAATGGAAGCTATTGAAAGCAACATCAACATATGAAGCTCTTATTGAAGCGTTAATAAAATAATCTCATCTGACTCTCGATTATTAATGTGATCGGGAGTTTACTATGATTTATAATCTACCGGATTCCTTCGCAACTACCTCTTTCGGTAAGCTTGAAAGTAGTCTAGTTTAAAAATTATCCGATGGCACACAAAAGCAAACATAATCTCCGAAAGGCTCCAACACAGCCGAATGTCGGAGTACAACCTGGCTAGAGTTTTGGAAAGCGCTAATTTAAGGAGCCAGGAATGGGTATCTACTTGCACTCAATGAATGACGTACTTTTTTCTTAACAACTTTGGAGTGATTTTCCGCAAAAATTTCTGTGGATAATAGTTCTTCATATCTCCGCCGGATGCTTTTAGTATGTCTAATTCAGATAATATCCGAATGGGTACAAAAACCTGGAATGTTTTGTATAAAAGATCCCTTACATTCAAACATTATTCTTCACAAATAAACTACAATGACTCTCATCTTCGTTACAGGTGCCACCGGATACATCGCTCAACACATTTGCAAGCAATTGCTTGAGAAAGACTACGAAGTTGTTGGTTCCGTGAGATCAGCATCCAAAGGTGACGAATTGGCCAAGAACCTCAACAACGCCAAATTCTCCTACGAGATCGTTGAGGACATGTCCACCGCAGATGCCTTCGATGCTGCTTTGGAAAAGCATAAGTTCGACGTGGTGTTGCACACAGCCTCCCCATTCCACTTCAACTTCGAGGCCTCCGAGGTCGAGGAGAAGTTGTTGAAGCCTGCCGTCGAAGGTACCAAAAACGTGTTGAAGTCCATCCAGCAACACGGCAGCTCTGTGAAAAATGTCGTGATTACATCATCATATGCCAGTATGATGGTGCGTGATTCGGACCCAACTTTCACTTGCGACGAAACGTGTTTCAACGAGGTTCCATTGGAGGTTGCTAAAGCAAGCCAAGTCATGGGATATGTCTCTTCGAAGTGTCTTGCTGAGAAGGCTGGTTGGGACTTCATCAAGGAGAACAAGGTTAATTTCAAGCTTACCACTGTGCATCCTGTGTATGTTTTCGGTCCACAAGCATTTGACAGCAGTGTTTCTGCTCAAATGAACACTTCTGTGGAGATCATTAACAGCCTTTTGAAGTTAAAGGGCGACGATGCCCAGCTTCCGCCAGTTGCTGGTGCTTGGATTGACGTCAGAGACGTCGCCAAGGCACACTTGGTGGCTTTTGAGAAGCCTGGTCTCGAGAACCAGAGATTATTCCTTCAAAATGGAAGATTTACTGCACAGTCCTTGTTGGATATCGTCAACAAGGACTTCCCACAGTTGGGTTTGACAAAGGGAAATCCTGGTGCCGAGTTTCCGCCAGCCAGTGTCCTTGATGACTCAAAGACCAGAAAGACTCTCGGGTTTGAGTACTATACTGTCGAGCAAAGTATTGACGACACAGTGAAGCAAATTTTACATTGATAACTTCATATTTTTGTTTATGATGTCTATAGTGATTAGATATGATTTTAAGTATTCGTAGTTAGGTGGGTGCAAATGTGTTGGTTCAACACGGAGTGTAGAAAAAGGAGGGTATAAATTGAGTGCAAAACTTAGAAGCTTTGGGAAACGAAGCCTGACGGAAGACTTGCCCATCAGTCTAATCGAAAGTTTGCCCTAAGTCAGGACTTTTAATAAGAAAAATAGCAGATTTGCCGATGGCCACTAAACTAGTATATTTCCAAAACTGTTACCCCAAGCTGACAGCTCTTGCTGGAATTGGACGTAATTCTAACTTCGATGGTACGGGGGTGATTAAGCACATCAATCGATTAAATTGTTTACTACACCGTTGTACACGATTTCCCAGCTCGGATTGCGATTGCAATTATGCAAGCATGTTCTCCACCAAATCGGGCCTCCCAAATTTCAAGATATCTCTTTCATGGATACCTCTGGACTGCGTGTTCCGAGTCAAATTAAGCCACAGGCTATTAAATTCAGTGGAGTTATTTACGATTGTACTTCTTTTATTCAAAAGATTCTAGGTATACACACAACACATATACAATCGATATATATTCACCTGAAACCAGAGCCATTTAATCAATTCAATACTCTCGCAATGCGAATGCTATAATTGAATAATTATCCCGGTATTTACCCCATATACAACAACTATTTGCACAAATGCTACATATTAGGAATTTTCATATCTGCTTATGTAATATATGGCTGCAAAATATTATATAATCATATCGAGTCTATTTGTGTACAAACACCAGTATTTGTAAAATTTAAATTACCACTTCTCGAAGCCAGAATTTGACCAAACCCTGAAGCTTAGTGTGTACAAGCGTGAGATGACAGGCTGCCACTTTTATGCAACTGCATCCCTTTGAAGCAACATGCTTCATTGGCTCAGCCTAAAAACTGATCATAGCTGCTAAGTGAACAGCTTTACTATTGGCGTGAAAGTTCAATTGGAGGCAATGTCCCCCCACTGTCAGCCATCTGGAGATGTGCGTGACTGCTGGTTCAAGCTACCATAT
>PPJA03000032.1:0-50595 GCA_003707425.3 Kodamaea restingae
CCGAGGAGCTTCCGCCTAAACCCCCCGTCATTCATATCTTTCCTACGGTTTATATATGTATAATAAGTGGCACTGGCCAAAGGTGCAGCTTTTTGCCCTTTTTGAAGATTCTTACGTCCCAGTTCGACTCTTGCCCTTGTTAAATTTGTTCCCATTGTAATACTTCATAACTTCGGTTTGATAGCACATTTTTTTAGGAGCGGTTTAAATTTGTCTACTAAATTGGGTGCAAAATAATTATAAAAGCAAGTTCATTTTAATTTCACCGAAGACCTAGTGATAACTTTAGTTACATACATAGATGTTGGTTTCTAATTATTACTTCAAACTATTTCTTCTTTTGTATGATCATTACTGAAGATAAAATTGAGGTGTTTAATTTCCCAGCCAGACTTATTTAGTAAGTAGCTAACCTGTTCTTCATTTATACCGTCATGAAACTAAAGTATTTATGAATCACTATATGGGGTTATAGTTTATTTGTTGGTTTATCTAATGCGTTTTCGTAAAACAGTGTCTCTAGACTTCCACAGCAAATCAAAGTGGGAGTGAATTACAAAAGACCAATGAAAGAAAATGAAACTCGAACCCAGTATCATCTTACTAATTGAAACCTTCCTGAATAAAACTAGTAAATGGAAGAAAGAACTTGCGCTAGCGGTTTTGAAGTAAGGTTCTAAAAGTACCTAGAGAGTACATAATACTGATTCCTTCTAAAATTTAACGCGTACAAAAATTGTAATTTCGGACTAGAAACTTGGCCTATAACCTCAAACAATTACGTGATATGGAGTTTCTTTTAAGGTTATTTTACAATTACAAATTTAAACAGTTAATTCGAGTCTTATTAGAAAGACAGACCAAATGAGACTATACATGTATCAAACTAGCATCAAAAATTGTAGAACACAAAATTATCTACCATTTCAATTGATGGGACATGTCAGGAAGAAAGAGTGGAAAAGTGACTGGTTTTTGTAAGGAGACCCTTTTGTTTTTAATAACGCCATTTTAACATTCCCTCGACTATTGGTATTTCAGAGATGGTAAAGGTGATTCATAGAAATAACGGTTGCTTTCAAAAGCAGGCTTTTTTGTCATTTTTACGCGTACCTTATGAGCTGAGCCAGTTGTTAGAATTATTCAAACATCACCGAACAGGGAGCGACTTTCGATCGCCCATGCTTAAAATTGGGTATATATATGAGCATGTTCGTAAAAAAAGCCTTTCACTAAAGGATTGGTTGTAACTAAGTCGCATTTAGAAGAAGAACTATTTTCATTTTATATTAGTGCTGGCAGTTTATTGGTATATCTCGCTAACGATGATTGTTTGCAGGGATAAAGTTTCTTTGTGCTAGAGTTTCATATGAGTATGCTGATCCGAGGAACGGTCACATGCTGTATCAGGTAATAGGCAATATTTCGTTTAGTCAAACTATGGTAATTTGGAACCAAGAGGTCCACTTCTACAAGCCGTGTAAGAATGTGGACATTACAAGAGCTCTCTATTTGCAATACTATCGAAAGAATAAACGAATAATACCTTTAAAGCCACTCGGACCTACTACTTTAATCTCGTTTGAATAAACTAGAGCATTTGATAAGATCACAATACTTCCACTAACACAAAATACTTTATCTCTCACTTTGTGTAAAGACTAGAGCAACTTTTTTTTGTCTCCGGCAGTCACTGAATTAAGACATGCTCGGGTTCAATCTACTGTCTAAACTGGTACTATTCCAGCTTAAAAATTTAGGTCGTTGTCAACCTGCAAAGTTTGTTCGTTGCCAACCTGCAAACCTGGTTTCCAATAAAAATGAAATTATAGCGACCACCTTGGTCTATGTACAGGACACAGAATATTCTTTTAGAAATTTACGTTTAAATGCAACTCATCGATAGAGGACGAAGGTATCTAGAGTAACCGTCCAGTCTCAACTAACCACTCCGATTTTCGTTAATTTGATGTGGCAATTAACGAATTTTAACATAGTATACACACGAGTATGTATCTATTAAACTTTCAGCCTGCTAACACAAGAACTTTAAGTTTGATCATAATATTTGGGAGGTTCTCTTTATCCATCGGAGCAAAACTTGAGCTATCCCTATCATCAACTTGTAAATCTATCCACATCATGCTTTTTTGATTTTGTGCGTGCGTATGACGTAGCCGCAGCAAAAAATGACCCCAGCCGTTCCCCACGGATTTTATACGCATAAAGCCGATCATACTTTACCACGCACTAGTATCAAAAACAAAGCAAATGTGGCTGTACAAGGTAGGTCACATTATTACTTCAGAAGTGCACCACGTGAACTCAGTCAGAAGCTAGTGGTAATCAATTCGCTATCTGCTTCCAAAAAGGCAGTTCTGGGACAGTTCAACAGACTTTTCTAACCACTTAGCAGTGCACGATTGTTTAGAGCCTTCAAAATTATCACAATACTCCATACGTGTAGCTTCAAGTAGACTTAAGTCAACTTCGAGTGTTTAATTTACAAAAAGTTGAGTACAACTTGTGTTCAATAATAAAAAATATACACAAAGCCAATGTTCGTAACTTTGATTTTTCAAACTATAAATACATCAATCGCAGAGCGTATTTCAACATACAAGGTATGAAGCCGATCTTACTAGTTCTTTGTATGTACTATGTGTTTGCTGCGACTATAAATAACGCAAACATCAATACCAACCTAAAGCAGGTTGAGGGTTCTCAAATTGACACAATAATAAGAGATGAGTGCATCGACGAGGCATTTTGTTCCAGCATAGAGAAGAGAAAGGGAGGTGGCGGTCATGGCGGTGGTGGTGGCGGCCATAGCAGTGGTGGCCATAGCAGTGGCGGCCATAGCAGTGGTGGCCATAGCAGTGGCGGCCATAGCAGTGGTGGCTCTTCTGGCTCGTCTGGTTCTTCTGGTTCTTCTGGTTCTTCTGGTTCTTCCGGTTCTTCTGGTTCTTCTGGTTCTTCCGGTTCTTCTGGTTCTTCCGGTTCTTCTGGTTCTTCTGGTTCTTCCGGTTCTTCTGGTTCTTCCGGAACCAAAGGTGGTAGCCCACCCGCTTATACTCCGGGTGATGCTCCACCAGCCTATTCTCCAAATTCTGGATCTTCTGGTTCATCGGGCTCATCTGGTTCATCAGGCTCTTCTGGGACTAAAGGTGGTGATGCTCCACCAGCCTATTCTCCAAATTCTGGATCTTCTGGCTCATCTGGCTCATCTGGCTCATCTGGCTCATCTGGCTCATCTGGCTCATCTGGCTCTTCTGGCTCTTCTGGCTCTTCTGGCTGCTCTGGCTCTTCTGGCTGCTCTGGAAATGGGAACTCGGGGTCGAACGGAAACCAAGGCGGAAATAGTGGATCTTCTGGTGCAGCCGCTGGTGCAGCCGCTGGTGCAGCCGCTGGTGCAGCCCTAGGATACTATGGAACACATGGATCACACGGGTCGCATGGAGGAGGACATCATAATTCGACTAGTAGCAAGACTTCAACGTCACATGGTGCTGGTTCAAGCATACACACTTCAGCCAACTTGATTGTTGCAGCTTCACTCATGTTGCTGTTTATTGTGTGACCCTACACCCTATAATGAACTCTTCATATTGTAATAAACGTAATTATCCTATCCAGTGCTAATTAGTGTATCTCTAAACATGTATTCTGTTTGACCTTTTCAAGGGTCACAAATTCGGTACAGCTTTAAATAATTGTCAAAATTTGATCCAAATGCAAAAAATACGTTTAGGCTGCTAAAAATAAGATAATGCTTTACGTGTTTATGGAGCAACAATACTCATCCTCCAAGTACCTTGAGAGAAACTTGTCAATTGATCGCTAAGATGGACGAATTTACTCTGGAATTGCAAGCCGCCCTAATGTTTACAATTCTGAGATTCCTGGCAACTCAGATATACTTTTCATCAACTCGGTAATGGTAATTGAACGTACTAAGACTGAAATATATTCTACCCTAATGTAAGGTACCATGGGTACTAGGAGTACGTTTAATATGACTAATTTGACCAGGTACACCTGACCTGATACATTTATCTTAGACCCTGATACATCGCTCATACAATAGCATCAGTTGGAATATAAAACCTACGCATCTGTTTGGTTCGTGGGAATCACATAAACGCGTAGTCACCCACCTACATACTCGAACAAACATGTCAGTTATGTGCTAATATCCCAATTCAAGAGAGAATTACCTAACTAGGAACTCAAATATTCCTTAGAATACAGACTTCTTTGACATCGCTAAATTGGTTCCAGATATTCTACAGTCTAATCTCCCATAAAAGCGTATTTTCCAACAGGTAGGACATGAGAGGTACCGTGGGAGCCGCCGATTTTGCCTATATTTATAGCCACATGAACCCAGCTCAAATCAACCGCCAATACACTAATAAAAATCTTAAAGTCGCTTAGTTCTGCCCTATTGCCATTGTTTTGAAACTTTCTCTCTTTTGTGAGCTTAGTATCGCACGCTCCATTACCACGCTTCTTCAATACTGATGTTCACCCAATAAGTTCTTTGACAACTTGCTTCGAAACATAAGTGGACGCGAGTCTAAAATGAGTTCACCCTTTCAAATACTCATTGTTGGTTCAATGCATTCGTTTCTATGAATAAATTTCACGGAGCTTTGTCTATATTTAAAGGACAAGAAACTTTTTCAAAAAACAGAGATTCATGTTAAGCAGGCTTGACACTTTTAATGAATTAGACAACTCTGACCATAATTAACTAGCTGATAAAAATTGACATCTCCAAGCATAATAACTATCCGATAATAATTGACAAGCTCCACCCTGCTTAATAATAACTGGCTTCCCCCATTAAACTACCACTTTTCTATCACTATTCAAACCTTTATTTCTCTAATTATGCTTTTCCCTTTTCCTCCCTCTCCTTCCTCCTCTTACTAGCAGCAATCATCTCATCTCTCTGCTTTCTCTTCTGCTTCACTACCTTCGGAACCGTACTGATCTGCTTTCTCTTTATCTCGTGCTGCTTGATGCGTTTCTTTTCGTCCTTTGACAACTTCGGCATGTCCTTCATCCACTCACTGAAACCGTCTGTGCATCCCGACTGTTTCATGACGTTGATAATGGGCTTCACGGCCTGCGTGTCATCTTTCGTAAAGAAAGTCACCGCACGACCCGTCTTTCCACCTCTACCAGTACGACCAATTCTGTGCACATAGGCTTGCGCACTCTGGGGAACATCGTAGTTGATGACCAAGTTGACACCCTTGAAATCCACACCTCTGGCAATGACATCTGTGGTGATCAAAACCCACACGTCTCCATTCTTGAACCTCTTAATCACCTCATCTCTTTGCTTAGGGGTACGCTCTGCGTGTATGACGTCGACATTGAGCCTATCGTAGAGAAGTTCGTGAAATAATGCCTTTGCTCTGGTGATGGACTGCAAGAAAATAATGATCGGAGGCTTAAACTCAGACTCTTGGATCATCTGCCTGATTGCCAACAACTTACCTTCTTCATTTCCTGTGTACACCAACTTTTGCTGGATAGTGCTCGATGCGGCTTCTTTGTGCCCAATAATCACTCTGATAGGATCGCGCATGATGGAGTGCGCCATGTCTTCAACACCAGAAGGAATCGTCGCCGAGAACATGGACTTGCGGATGTTGGGGTTGGTACAGTGTAATAAAACTGCGTCTGTTTGTTCCACAAACCCCTGTTCAAACAACTTATCAGCCTCATCCACCACCAACTGCTCGACTTGCGACAAGTCTACGTGGCCGTTTTTCACCAAGTCAATTAAACGCAATGGTGTGCTCACTAAAACATCGTATTTCTTGGCAGAAACAAGATTATTGTTCAACCGGGTGGCTAGTTGCCTCGACAAAATGGCACAGTTGAGCTTTTTGCCCTTGGTTAAGGCCTCCAACTCGGAAAAGATCTGATTGGCTAATTCATTGGTTGGAGAAATGATCAATGCTCTGATTCCGTGATTCTTCTCCACAGTCTTCAACAAGAGCGACTGCACTAATGGAATCACGAATGCCAATGTTTTACCGGAACCTGTAGGTGCACACGCAATTAAGTCACGACCTTCGAGAGAAATGGGCACGGATTCACATTGAATTGGTGTGGGCTCGACAAACTCGTTGTCAATCAAGTTTTGCAAAAGCTTCTTGTCAAGGCTGTATCTCGAGACCAAATCCTGGAATGATCCAATGGGTAATGGAATGTCGTCACCCGTGACGTTTGCTTTGTTGACAGCACGCAACTTGTCGGCTTCATAGTCGGTCGAAATGTTGAGTGGAGCGTCCTCTTCTACCACCTCCTCCTTAGGAGCTCTCTCGACCTTGGTTCGTTTCCTTGTGTGGAAGAAGTCGGTCTCCTTGTCGACTTGCAACAGCAAAGCGTCGTCATTCTTGGCCTCGTCCTTGGGCGCCGCATAACTGGCCACAAAATCCTTGCTCTTCTTGAGCAGCGCGCCCCGACTCAAAATCCTAAAGACATCCATGGTTGCATCGCTTTTTTCGCGCTCATCTCAAACTCGACTGGGGTGCACTGCCTGTGTAAGGGCTTACATAAGCGGCTTACATAAGACACTCTAAAACTTACAAAGTACTTTTGTTAACTGCGCTTACGTAAGAATCATCAATTTCTGACCAACGCTGAGGTAGGGATCTTCCAGGTGCATAAAATTTTTCACCAACGAACAAACAAAACTAATGAGCATACGACAACTAGTGGGTGTTTCCCGGGAGTGGAGCCCTCGGATCATTCACATACCAAGCAGAAATGTTTATTTGCATAAGGGCCTGCGGGTTGCAGGACTCAAAAGAGACCCAGAGGACGTGTTCGTGACACGCACTGGCATCAAATACGGGGCTTCTCCCGAGAACCTCCAACACATAAAACTGTTCTTGGACACGAAATATGCCATCTCCGATGAATTGGCATTGCAGGTGTTGACGCACAAATCGTTTGGAAACGGTATCAAGCCTTACAACGAGAAGTTGGGAGCGATGGGCTCCAAATTGCTCAACTTGTATTTGAGCAAGTTCGTCATTGACCACCCAACTCAGAACGAGAATGCTATAAATGGCAAGAACTTGGATGTTTTGGGAACTCCAATCTCTAGGGGTTTGGGAGACCGCAAATCCGTGGGCTTGTTTGCCAAGGCCTCCAAGTTGAACAGCGTGATGTTCTGGAACTCCTACAACACTGGTGTGGGCTTCGAGAGCAGTGGAGAGATGAAGGTCAGCGCACAGATGGTATACGCATTGGTAGGAGCAGTGACATTCCAGCATGGAAAGCGTGTTGCCGAGGAGTTCATCAAGGAGAAGTTCCTCGAGGGTGAGCCTTCTTTGGAGGCAATCACGGAGTTGGTGTTGGAGAAGAATTGATTGTATATAGTGATGATAACTGAGGTTTCTGAAAGTCGAGAAGCTAGATAGTTAATGAAGAGAAGGCCGAGCTCTTGCTGACGAGCTCTTTGCTGACAAAGTCAGTGCAGAGTGAGTAAGTGTAGAAGTAGGTAGTAGGTAATTTACTGTGGAAGCAGGTTAAGGTGGAAGTGATACCGTGGTTGATACCTTAGAATCGAGTTTCTGGGGTCATTTTGAGTTAATCTTTGGGCCATCCAGAGATTCATTTTTGGCTTTTTCCACCCTTATTTTTATTCGTATCTCCAGTGAAAATCCACATCCACTAGATAGGCATTCAATAATCTATCCCAAACACTTTTGTACACATACCATCACAATGATTCACGCAATCCTTCTCCCCAATCCACCTCATCAAAACCATTTTTTGTGCTCATCCCCCATTGTATTACAGCTTTGTCTCCAAAGTCACCAGCATCCCCCAGGACACATCGGTCAAATATTCTTTTCGAAGCCCATTCAAAGGTATACTCAGTCATGCCAAAAACTGCGAATAGAAAACACGCTTGTTTATTTTCACTTCACAATCCTTCACTCAACACCTCAGTTCCTTTTACCGCAGCATCAGAAAGTTTCCTACAAGTGCAATTCTCCGCATTGCTGGTTGCGAGTCGTGTGCCGTAAAAGTAAACACCGCGGTTTCCACAGAAGCAATAAACAATAAGATCTGTACGCGATCGTGTTTGAAGAATAGTACATTGTTATGCACCTTGCAAAACCTAAAATTCTGACAAGCATCACCGTAAATATTAGCGAGCGAAGCCATTAGGCAATGAAGTCAACGGAGGTGTTCAGTGAATAAAAACTCGCGAGGAATGTGGGATAATTTTAACCATGGTTGCCAAATTGCGATGTGAAACCGCCTGTAGGTAAGCCGTTGTACACGCGCTTCGCACCTTTTGCACTGCGAGTTAGCGAGACCCTGTGCGAATCTTGGTTTGAATATTAAGTCAGTTGCACCAAGTGATTGGGTGTCTCTAGCAGCTGTTCCAAGTTTAAGCAGTAGTGGGTATTGATGACACTCACCATCTCTAAATTGTCTAGCATATTACAAGGTATCGCGAGTCCTGTCAATTCATCTTCATTAGCTCAGCTCGCACTTACAGACCGCGTCCGTGTCATTCGGTTTTACCTAGTTACCAATTCTACTTGGTTACTTAATTTAACCAGTTACCTCTCATATATTTACCAGCAGCCTCACCATTAGAGCACCTTTAACATACTGGGTATTCACTAGCTGCGTTTACTGCCTATTGTTCCATTATCTAGTTTGCTCTTTGCTGACTTCGCCACGGAAAATGTCAGTTTGTCGTGCGAAGAGGCCAGTTGAAACGCGTCTGAAATTGGATCTCTCAGATCGACACAAACACAAAAAAAAACTCCTCCTTGGCGGTTTTGTTTTCACAGCACTTTTTTTACTGACGTATGAATGAACCGGACCTCGTTCACCACTACACGGTGTTGAAACAGTTCCTTGACATCTCAGACGATCTGAATGCAAGGTCAAAGAGCAACTCGTCGCGTGCTGTACGCGCAAGGGAAAAACTCCTCAAACTTTCGAGCGCTCAGTTCAGAGAGTTGAGCACGGACGTTCACGACGAATTAAAGCGTCGAATCGACGAACTGAGAGGCGAACCAGACTACTTGCTCCCCAAGTCGTCGTTTCACCCTAAAAGAAACCAGGCAAGACAGAAACTCTCGTCTTTGCCTCAGAGCAGATTCAAAGACTTGGTCTCTGATATCTCATACGAGATCGAGCGCCGAGGCTTACATGAGCGCGCGGTTCACAGCAGATCGGGCAGTGTTCAAGAGAGTGTCAGCACGAGAGCAAGCCAGAGCACCCATAATGGACCGATTGCGACTACCGAGCAAGCAACTCCTTCTTCGGGCCACCGCTTGTCATCAAAGTCTGAACACTCGACGCCTGCTGTCAAAACCAACTCTGACGAAAAGTCTGTGCCCCATGAAAATATAAATGAGGAGGCCGAGAGCGATGACGACGCGAACAACAGTCAAGCAAACCAGATTGGCATACAGTCCACCACTGTGGTACCCACGAAGGCCAACCTTGCGTGGTCCAGTGACGAGGAAGAGGGCGACGATGCCACGCTGCCTTCGAAAAAGAGACAAACCACACACTTGTTAACGCAACTTACCGCCAAGGAAGAGTTAATTGACGAGTTACGCAGCAAGCTTGAGGATGCACACCAGGAAACCAAAGCCCTTGAGCTGAGCTACCGGAAGATGGCAGAGGAGTACGAGGGGGTGGTTTCTCTGAACGAAGATCTCAGAAAGCAATTAGAGATGATGGCGCTGGAGAACAGGGAGATCGAGAAACTCAGACAAGAAGTTGAGAGTGCCGAGACTAGGGAGAACGAGCTCAGACAAGAATTGGAAAGAGAAAGGAGCGAGGCAGAGAAAAGAGTATCTGACACCGATGCTATGGGCAAGGATAGGGGTATGGTTGCTGAAAGTCAAATCCATTCCATCGACACTTCCCATCATATGGTCGAGTTGGAAGAGTTGCGCAAGGCTAACCAATCTCTCCAGTTAGAGTTACAACACTTCAAGACAACGCTGCCAATAAACAACCGCGGGCTGATGGATTCTGCATTGAGCACGTCGTCCAAGAAGAGCGTTAAGCGCGACGTCGAGGCTTTTTTCGACAAGCTCTCGAGCTTGGAAGCTCCCAAGCAAAAGAAACACGGCCAGTCGTATCTGGACATGAAGGCCGACCTCATGAAGTGGCAGACAAAGTATGAGGAGGCTCGCTCGCAAAAGATATCTACTGACTTGTCTAAGGCGCTCTTGACAAAGGAGCAGTTGCGGGGTGTTGTCTCAGAAACTGGTTTGATTTCCATCAAGTTGGTGGCAGATTTCCAGGCACTTGCAGAGAGCTTCATCACATACTTGGCTGGAGAACACCACGACACCGATGTTTTGTTTGAGAAAATATCAAAGCTCTCGGTGCTTGTCAACGAGATCGCCCTTCAGGGTGACAATCAGCACGTGAATAGCAACGAGCACTCTGTCGCCTTGCGTGAGGCCGTCGGTTACTCTTTGACTGCAACAAGATATTTCGCGGTGTACACTAACATGATGCCCAAGATCGTGGTGGAGCGCTCCGTGGGTGAAGTTTGCTTTACACTCTGTGACTTGATAAAAGTAGCCAAATTGAAGCTTGGGTCTGAGAATTCGCGTAACGTCGACTCCAAGTCCATATTGGCCCCAAGGACTCCCGTTTCCGAGGAGTTTGGGGTCCGTCCGTTGAGAATGGCGAGAAAGTTGCTTGACAAGCTGGACCCAGAAGGTTCTCAAGACGGAAATCAGGACATCCCAGAGAGGGCTCCAGACAGAAACTTGAACATGCAATCTCAGGTTAAGGAAAGCCCAGAGAACCACGTTGTATCTGGCAACGTCGACTTGAAGCCACGGGATAATGGCGCTCTATTACACAAGGTACGTGTTAACCCCGAGAATAACATCATTCCGGTTAAGCCTGAAGATGCAAACTCTAACGCAGAAACCAATGTATTTAGGGAGCAGTCTGACCACAAGAGCATCAAACCTCAGACCAAACCTCCATCAGTTGCATCCTCCGCATCAAATTTTCTCCGTAAGTTTTCCCCATTTGCTGCACCAGCTGCTCCGGTAGTGGCGGCGTCGGATGACTCGACTCCAGAAGAGTCTCGCGAGGCGTCGACAACCAGCATCGCGGAAAAGTTTCAACAGAAATCAGCGGTCATCATTGAAAAGCCTCATGAGAAGTTAGCTACAAGCATTGAAAAATCGCAAGAGGAGTTAGCCTCCAGCGTTGGAAAGCCTCAAGAGAAGTTAGCTGCAAACATTGAAAAGACTCAAGAGGAGTTACCTTCCAGCACTGAAAAGACTCAAGAGGAGTTACCTTCCAGCGTTGGAAAGCTTCAAGAGAAGTTAGCTTCTAGCATTGAAAAGACTCAAGAGAAGTTAGCTGCAAACATTGAAAAACCTCAAGAGGAGTTTTCTTCTAGCATCGAAAAACCACAAGAGAAGTTAGCTTCTAGCATTGAAAAGACTCAAGAGAAGGTAGCTTCAAGCATTGAAAAGCCGGAGGAAAATTCATCGGCAAGCATCGAAAAACCTCAAGAGAAACCTTCTCCTAGCATTGAGGCTAAGCAGAATGCTAAGGGCCATGTATCTACCCCTAGCATTGAGATCAAAAAGCAATCCGTGGTATCTAAAGCTACTGGCGATAGCCCAGGGCCTGTGATACCCAAGGACTCCCCTCGGAGCAAAAATATCAGTGCTTTGGCTTCCAAATTCGAGAGCAACGATTCCGGGAACACTTCTCCTTCTTCTGCTAAGCAGTTCATGAGTAAGACAAGAGACTTTTCGAACCGCTCGCCCAACGGCAAAAGCTCAATTTTAGACAAGGTCAAGCAGTTCGAATCTCCCAACAGCTCGCCTCTGAGATCACCAAAAGGGTTACTGAAGAGGGTTGAGGAGTTGAATGAAGACTTGAATGAAGCACCACAGACCAGCCCCGCCCACACCATGCGTGTTAGAGGTGATTCCATTAATGGTGGAGTTGCCAATGCTGCCGCAGGTGTTGTTGGCGTTAGCGCAGGTGCCATTGGTGCTGCTGCAGGTGCTACTGCAGGTGTTGCTGCTTTAGGTACTGCTGCTTTAGGCACTGCTGTTGCAGGAACTGCTGGTGTAGCAGCCGTAGCCGCAGATGCCTCTAAAAGTGAGACTACTGCTGGTTCAGCAGCCGCTGATCCTGAAACTCCCACGGATAAACCAAGCAGGGGATTATTTAACAGCATACGCAACCGTCTTGTTTCTGAATCTGAGAAGGATGTCACGGAAAAGTCGGCAAAGACCAACGGCATTTCCGTTGAGCCTCAGCCTGAAATGAGCGAGGGAAGCAAGAACATTTCCGCCAAATCCCAACCGGATGCCAACATCGAAACTCAAAACCCGATTTCTGCTGATCCTCAGGTTAATATTAGCGTGGAAAGTAACAACTCCGATGAAGATTTGAACATTAGCACCGATAAAGTTCTTACGTCAACAGCAGAGACCACCCCTTCCAAAGAGCTGGAATCTAGCGAGGCACCTGTGAAGACTGAGAAAGGTTTCTTCCAGGCTATAAGAGACCGCTTAACTACCACTGCCACTGAAAACGGCGAAGAATCTGAAGGTATTAAGAGAGTTCCATCTTCTACTGCCTCTGACGCTACAATCGACTTACACCGCAGCAATCAATCAAGAGATTTCGAAGATTCGGAGAATGAAACTGAAGAAGCTGAAGAGTCACCACTCAGAAAATTGGAAAAGGTCGAGTCCAAAGTCTCCAGTTCTCCTACGTCGCCGCTCAGGTACAGATCGCAGCAGAAGGCCCCAGAGACCACCAAAAAGACAGTGACATACGCACCTGAACCGGAGTCGTCAGAGGAGGAATCTGAAGAGTCTGAAGAAGAGTCCGAGGACGAGGAAGAGGCTCAGGCAAGACAAAGACAAGAGTATCGTAAGTCAATAGCCGCGGCAACCTTCAATATTGACTTGTTCGACATCGACGATCCTGATAACACGTTGACACAGGTTTTGCTTTACTTGGAGCACCAGACAGTGCAGGTGATTTCTACGATTCAGTCATTGCTCTTGGCTATCAAGAAGCCGGATGCCACGCGTGGCGACTTAAGGAAGAACTCGCAGGCCATCACTGTTGTGATACAACAAATGACGGAGGCCACCAACACGTCAATGAACCAAACCAGAAATGCGCAGTTGAAGGAGCATGGAAGCTGGGTTGTGAGGTCCTTGGAGGACTGCCAGCACCGTATGACCATTTTGTGCAAACCCAACACAGATAAGAAGGACCTGGACTTCGCAGACAAGAACTTTAAACAGAGGTTGGCAGGTATATCGTTTGACATAGCCAAGTGTACGAAGGAGTTGGTCAAGACAGTTGAGGAGGCGAGTTTGAAGGAGGATATTGCTAACTTGGACGCCAGGTTGCAACACGATTTGAACGCATAAGCGTGGTTTTGTTTTCTCGTTACGTATTATTAGCAAATATGAAGTTAAAGTGATAAATCAATGTATGGGCTACAAGAATGACATACTGGCAGAGTCAGTGAGTCAGAAAAGACTATCAAGAAAGTAGGTAATGTAGGGTAAAAGCTGAGGATGTACCGAAACGAGGCCAATGATTGTCAAAAGTAAACGTGCTCAGGAGCTAAAACCAAGTGGATTCATCTTTTTTCTGGGTGTGGAGTTTATAATACAAATAGTAGCAATAAAAGCATCATCCTATTTAGATATCAATTATAGATATATTACCAATCTCGAAAGGAGTATTAGTTTGACTCTGTTGGAATATGTCACTGAGAATGATAATGAATTAACATAAGACCGATATTTGGAATGAATTGACATGGGCGTACGCCTGTGTCATGTTCCAACAGAGCGTCAACCTAATTGCATGCAAACTCGACGTAGACGAGTATCATGTTTGTATACAATCGTATAATTGACGATGTACCTATCATAAAATAGAGGCCTCGAGATCTTATATTGAGGGTTCACACCAAGAGATAAGCTTCGCTTTCTTTAATTAGATCAAGTGAACATTCATAGGACAAAACTATTATAGTCAATAGAAGTCAGATCATATCTTCTCGGACATTCTTAGCAAGCATCGAGTCTATCCATTGAGATTAACCAGAGCATTCGACTAGATTAGAAATAATTTAGTCACCATTTCTTTAGTTTGACTCTATAAATACTTGCCAAAGTCTCTTCATATCTCTCTAAACTAATCATTTAGCAGTCCAATATCAATAAGCCGGTTTCCAGATTTTGAACAAATCACCGCTCAGTTCACCGCTCAGTTCTCTCTATCTAATATAATGCGATATAAAATCCTTGTGGAAATCTGACTTTAGGGTATTGTTTGAGTACTGTTCACTTCCTTTCGGATCCTTTTTGACGTTGAATGTCTTCCTTGAGCGCCAGCCCGCCTTTTTTGCCGGTTCCTCTTTGGGTGCATCCTTCCGTATTTTCTTGAGTTCTTCGAGAAGAGCCTCAGTGTCAGTGTCAGAATCAGACTCAGACCCAGAATCCAGAACTTCCGGATCACGCTTGGACACCTCGCTGGAGTCCAGCTTTGAAGGAACCCCCAGAAGGTTCGATTTGGAGGAAACATCGGGGGACTTTGGATGGGCTTCTGCCTCATCGGAGCTTTTGCTAGTCGGAAGCTTTCCCTCTCTCAAATTTCGCAACTCCTCGAGAAGTTCGGACTCAGACTCCGAGTCGGATTCACTGCTCTCAGTGCCACTATCATTTCGTATTCTCTTTGGGGCGCTATTTTCTGCTTGTTCTCTTTCCAAAAGCTCTCTCTTGAGTTCCGCAACCGCCTGCTCACCCCGCAAATGGTCTATTTGTGCATCCTTTCTGTATTTGAGTTCAGTCTGTTGTGATAGTCCACGGGCATGTACTATACTGTCGCTGATCTTTGCTATTTTACCCTTTTTGCTTTCAAGCGTGGGACGATGGTTGGTGGTCATTGAGATAATAAGAGCTATTAAATAAAATGATTAGATAAGTAAATAAAAATATAAAAGTGAAGACTGGAAAATATCATAGTAGTATATTTAGTTCATTATCAGTTCTTGAATTTCCTTGTATCGACATTTGTTTCAGTTTTTCCGATTTCTACCTGTTTGTCAAAACACCTGTTTGTAAACTTCTACCTTTTGGTGGCCTTCTACCGTTTTGCCAATTTCTACCGCCTTATTATCATTTTATACCGTTCTAATCGTCTATCTACCTTTTTGTCGATTCTATCGTTATCTAACAGCTCCCTAGGTTTTGTTTTCAGCTTACGGTGGCACATACCCATTTTCCGTTCCTTTTCTAAAAGATGCAGCCATAGAATCCATGTTTTACCCGTCTACAACCCAACCACCAGACTAATACCCGGAAGATGCTATTGCACTGAAACTCACAAAATCTTGATGGATCCTTACTGAATACATCAGGCCGATTATTTCCAGCCCAGATCTCCACTGTATACATTATACATTTAATCGCCTAAATAAACAACCAACTAGAGGTTCTTTCGAGCAAATTCCTCCACTCCAATCTTCCCACTTCCGTTTAAATACCGTCCTGCGAAATTTCTTTTTAATTTGCAGCCATTATCATTCTCTGCAGTTTGCAGGTCCCTTTATCCTCGCTTATAAACCTGATATCCTCTGGGTCTACTTAATACTGCTTGCTGAACCTCACCTACACTATATGTTTAGTCTGTTTCTTTCTACTGCTTATGTACATCACCATGTCTACTCTGTTTCTTTCTACTGCTTATGTACATCACCTTGCTGGACTTCCTCCGTGATGTTTATTACAACCCCCTTAGTTCACTCTTCATTATGTTTCTTATTTATCATCCCTAATCCATGTTTACTCCACATCTATCAGCTCCTCGTCGATGTCTTCTGGTCACTTCACCTTGCTCCATTGTCATGTTTTCTTGCTCACTCCGCTACGTTCGCTGCATTGTTCGCTGCCCCGTTCGCTTATTCATAATCTATCTCATTCTCCCAGCCCTCCTCTTCTCCCACCCTCCTCAGCATCAACTCCTTCATGTCCGGTCCACCAACCTCGCCAATCATCTCATTCACCTGCTCAATCAACTCAGGGTCTGCCTCGCAGCCCTCGCTATTAATCACCCTATAAGCCTGTGTCAAGGCAGATCTAGCCTCCGCGATCAGTGTCTTGATGTCCTCTCTGTCTGCGGCGCGCAATGTCGCCACTGCAACGTCCCTGTAGTCACCGTCGCTCACTCCCAAGGCCTTCTTTGCTGCAAACAAGTGCGCCAAAGCCTCGTAGTAATATGCCTCCAAAATGTCCTCATTAATATCGGTGATGTTGGAGGAAATGCTCACCGCCGTATCGTACAACTCCAACTCAATGGCAAACTTAGCCAAGGTGAGAAGCGGCTGAATCAACTCCACGTACTCCAAGCCCACTTCAAAGGCATCCTCGCCCCCCTGCTTCGCTTTGTTGGAGGCCTCTTCCAAGAGGGTCTTTTTCTCCTCGAACTTGGCCCACGACTGGACCAACGCCTCAGTGGCCTCTTCATTGCGCTGCTGGGAGATCCTGATCGACGACAAGAGCGACAATGCCTCGGGGTTTTCGCGGTCCAAGCTCAACGAGTACTCGATGAGCTCATCGCATTTGGCCTCAGCCTCCGGCTCCATACAGAGGTCTGTCATCCAGATCTCGATCTTGGCAAAGATACCCTGGTTCAACTTCTTGACCAAGTACTTTTTCAAGTCTTCTTTGGAAGGGTAGAGGGTGGCCAATTCCACCAAGAGGGGGTCCTCGGAGCCCTTTTCCTCGTTGATGAGGTTGACCTGTGCGTATAGTTTGTTCAATCCAATGTCCAACGAGTTCAATCCGTCGTTTCCACCAATGATCTGGCCCAAGTAGAAGAACTTCTCTGTTCCCTGTGCAGCTTCCGGGTCCAACTCACATGCCTTCATCAAGACATCGTATGCTGTTTCAACGTCATTGTTTTCGAGAAGAGTTTCACCAAAGATCTGGAGGTATGGCACGTTTGTGGAGTTCTTGTCCACCTCTGGCGCCAAGATCTGTAATGCTTTTTCTGCTTGCGACGTCTGCAAGAGCGCTCTTGCGTTTGCTATCAACTGCGATGACATGGTGAAAAAAGAAGAGGAATTAGAAGAATAGAATACAATGAATTGAATTCGTAGTGCTACCCACAGGTTGGACTAGAATGATAGCAGGTGTTTCTGATATAATAGTAGAAGACTGTGTAATCTCTCACTACACTGAATAGTATTAACTTGGAGTATTACCTACGAGATATCACCACAGATCTCACGATCTCACCAAATCTCACCAGATCTCACCAGATCTCACCACCTGTTATATTTCAGTCTGAGTGCCACTGTGCATACATACCGTTATTCTGTACTTTGGCATAACCCGTTTGGTCCGTTTTGAGATGCAGCAGGTACACATCGTATTACTATTTTGACGCCACCGATTTACAGCCAATACTATTTATTAACACCGACTGCTGCCGGAAGTTGCACACACAACTATAATACTAATAGAGCTACTAATACCATCGCTAACTCCTACTAACACCACTGCTAATAAGGCTCCTTTTTTACCAACCCTCTATACTCCGATTCCATCATACAACAGCCCATGTCCATCCCACAACAGCACATCGCCGCGCTAGAGAAAGAGTACGACATCCTCCACTTGATCTACCACAGAAGCAAAAACCAGCACCGACAGCAGATCTGGTTCCGCTACCTCGCCATCATCCACCGCAAGGTGCGCAAAATCATCATGCTCGCACACAGCAGTGCAAATAAGCTCAAACCACACCGCATCTTGGAGGTCATCAAGTATTTGGTCGTGGGAAAGGTGTTCCGAAAGGCCTACTTGGAATTCAACGGCATAGTGGCGTTGGGGCAGTATATAAACTTGGGATTCGCCTTGTTGGGTAGCATCAGTGCAATCTACTCGTTATTGATGCAGGTCGAAGGTGCCAAGCGCTACTTCAAAGCCAGCAAGGTGATGGATCTAGCCGAGGCATCGCACGATGATGATACAGGAGAGGTAATAGATATGGAGCCCGTGGATGTGGACCACACGGACGAAGGCGTAGCAAAGAGACAATCAGAAATTAGACCTGAAAGGCACGAGAATGCAAAAGCGCCAGCTCGCGAGATTGAAAAGGAAGAAGAGAAACAGCTGCAGAAGAAGAAGAAGAAGAGGACCATGGATGACGTTTTTGGAAAAACTACCATGGATGATATCTTCGACAAGCCAAAGAAGAAAAAGAAAAAGAAGAAGAGTGTGATGGATGATATTTTTGGGTGAAAAACAAGAGTGCAAAGTGCACGATAAGGATCAAGTGGAATTATCTAATGGGATGATTAGCTGATCAGAAAGTATCAATTGACCATCAAGTTGTAATGAACCACTGCATCATCGGCCACCTCCATTTACTTTATGGCATCCAATTGAGAATGATTTGGAACACGGGCAGCATAGCTGAATTTGTGTTTCTGCAAAAGACGTTCACTCTCGACCGTATCGGGTTGATTTTGAACCTAAATCGGCCAACATTACTGTAAGGCAAAGGAATCCTTACCCATTTTGGACTCTACTTCTTTTTCAGTTCACTTGTGAATGTTTCACCTTCTCAGTGGCTAGATCAAGAGCATAGATGGGCTTGGATACGTGCTTAAAAAATACCGAGGAGAGGTGAGCTTCGGCCGTACCAGGCTCGGAATTGATAGGCCCGCAGCATGTGTCGTTTTTCTACTTTATTTGTCACAAGTTAATCACACCATTAAACGATACCAGAAGTGAACTGTTTCTCTTCAAAGTGTTTGATGGCCGTTTCAAAGTTACCCAATAATATTGAAGAGGGGTATGTCAAGCATAATGGTGATAACTGAAAGTCTCACTAAACTTAGGTACTGAGATTTTAAACTGTATTATAGATGACTCGCCGTTGACAAGACACATTACCGGAACGGAAGAAGGGAAATACCGCATACAGCAGAGACAAATCTAACGGCAATAGAAGGGGATAAAAAAGGGGGCTGATTGTGCCAAGTTCCTGATTAAGGAAAATATGAACTGGTTCAGCAGAAGTAAATAAGCTAGTTTGTAGAAAACCATAGACACTTATGATAATCTCGCAGACATTACCTACCAACTCTCGCTAAATACACTCATGATCCTACCCCTCCAATATTCCTCACCAACTCACTCTTCACCTACAAAATCTCATCATAATCATTCACATTGTGAACATAACCAAACCCTAAAAAGACATATAAAAACATTTTTATAGTAACATTGAATTGAAAGCGCAAGCGCTAAAACGGCGTCGCAATCAAGAGAACGATTTCTAGTCAAATCATTCTTGATTTGCAGCCGTACTCATGAGACTGTCCTGGCCAAGACACTGTGTTCGTGGCCCAATGCAACTCTAAGTCGCCTGCTGGTACAGGAACTCCTGAAAGCCCTGGTACTCCTGGTGCGGCAAGAATGCCTGTGACTCTAACCGCATGCAGTTGATCATCTCGTTAAAGTTGTTGAAGGTGGCGTTGTTCAACTGATCAATGTCCAAGCAGAAGTCATCGTCGTACTCCTCTTTCAGGAACGACGCGGCACTCTCGGCGTAGATTGGGCTCTCAAACATCGGCGCCGACTGGAACGAGTTGCTTGCCGAGACCGGTTCCATGTTGTTAGGGATCGAAATGGGCGCTGTTCTCTCAGTAGGAGAAAGGTTAGGGGCATATGAACCCATTGGCGAACTCTGGCGATCGGTATACTCATACTGCGCGTGAATTGGGGTGGCATGCGACACCAGTGAAGGCGTGTGCGAAAACAGCGCGTGCGAAAATGGTGTGTTCGAAAAAGAATTGGAGTAAGAGGAGTAATCAACGGTGTGTAACTGGTTGTGTGTTTGTGGAGAGATGTTTGGCTGTGATTCGAAGCTCTGAGCCTGTGGAGAAACGTTTTGGTTAGTGTGTGGTACTTGTTCTCTAATCATGTGTTCGGACACCAGTGGTTGTTCACCGCTCTGTTCCAGGTACATATGTTGTTCATCAGGCTGTGAGTTGGAAACCTTCAGGCTCCCACCCATGCTTGCGGCTACTGCGGCAGCCATAGTAAATTGTTTCAGGAAAGCAACGCCGCTCTTCTCAAGCTCACGCTGTTGCTGCTTCGACAACTGCTTCTTCAAACGGTTCTTGATGCGCGACTTCCCCTTGAAGCCCGAAGGCAAGTACTTGCACTCTCCACCCTCGACATGCAACTCGCACCAGATCTCCGCAGAGGGAAACTCGTCCCCGCACATCAGACAATGGCCTGGGATGTGGTTGCGCTCTTTGGTCTTGGTGCCCTTGGGGTACTTGAAATGCCTCAGCTTCAAGTGGGTTTTGTAGGTGTCTCTGCGAGAGAAACCACCGCTTGGATGGCACTTGTGCTTGACGTTGTTCTCGTCGATGTAAACGCTGAACTCGTGGAACGGACACAGGTACGCCTTCTTCTCTGCGTGCTTCTTCAAGTGGCGTGTCAAGTAGCCACGGATCTTGAATGTTGAGTCGCAATGTGGGCACTGGTGCATCTTGGAGCCGTCCTTGGCTATCACGATAATGTCTTTTTCGCCCGGGGACAAAGGCAGTGAGTGGTTGGTGAACGGTGACCCGTCGTCGTCGTCGTCCTCCTTCTTGGCCCCCGAGATGATGGAATCGTTGTTGGATGAGTTGGACACGGTGGGCAGCAACTTGGGGTTGAGCTCCATACCGTCAGTGAATGCCCACTCTATTTCGCCGTCATCGTTTTTGTATGGAAGTAAGCGTGTGGTCAAGCCTGTGGAACAAGGTTGTGCAATGGACTGGACCGGTCTCTCGTAGTCGTCGTCGTAGTCGTCGAAATCGCTCAACTCGCTGCTCAGCTCCTCCTCTATGTCAACATTTGTGATGGATGGAAACAAGCTCCTGGGCTGTTCGATTGATGGCTTGCCAAACAACCACCTGTAGTAGACAACCCCAAACAGGAGTATCTTGACAAGTATCGACAATAGAACAAAGTTCTCGAATGTCCGGGCCCAGTTTGTCTTGAGTTTGCTCACGGATGGCATTTTCGATTAGCAGTTTACTCTGGTACGTTTGCTGGGTCGTGTATATATAAACCCACTTGCAACAGATTGTAATATTTGCTTTTGTTATTGTTAGCGAATGCTCCGTTTTTATTGGCCAGTTTGCGGGAAAATTTTTTTTCGTTTAAATCCCTCCCTTTTTTTAGGAGACACAAAAAGACGCCTTCCCCGTAATAAAACAATAGACACAATAACTGAAGTGTCGACCATGCTGGCCAGTCCTCCAGTATGTTGTTACAAGATGTGGGACAAACGTAGGGACAAGGGCAGTCCAAGAGTAAGCACAAGAGACAAATACTAAACAAAGAACTCTGATAGCACTGATAAGGCTGGGGAACAGGTCTCAACACCGCGGCAAGAGCATGATTGTTTTATGTACAGGCAAACTCTAAACAAGAATAATCTACGGCGATTTGTACATCCGTAAGCGCGGTGAGGAGGGTTTCGATATTCTTGCTATTGTTGTCAAGATAAAGTTCACTAAGTTGTGCAACTGATATGCTTTCCTTCGTAGGAATTACACCCCACTGGAAGAGGTCCGGCCCCGCTGCAGCCCATCCATTTCCGAGCATATTCCCGTAAGCCAGTGCTCATACAGTGTCATTGACAAGCAGAACTGCGGTGATGTATTGTAAGAAGTGACTGGCTCATGTACAAATATGATAGTACCTGATTAATCTATCAACACTTTTGTAAATCAGGGCAGTGCTTGGCAAAACACAAACGCTTGGTGCATCTGCTAGTGAACGACACAAGACTGGCACTCCCACAAAGTCGTGTTTGCCGAAACGAATATGAGATGTTACACAAACACTGCTGTTTTAGGGGAATATGTAATTACTATTTTCTGCTGATAAACGGACGTTTGCGTACAGCATTCGTAGAACGGGCTTAGAAGTCAACGTAAAATTACGTAGCAAGACCAACAGAAAAAAACGTAGCAAAGTCCAACAGATATACGACAGAATTAAGCCCATCAACGTAAAGCATCGGTCGTTAATCCCTTTTTTCAAAATACTTTTTTCATCTCTTTTCCGATCGCAGACAATCAATACACAAACACCTATTGTGTATTGGCTATTGTTCGTGGAGTGTAGCCTTTTGGATCAGGTCATTGATAACCCCATTCCATGTTATCCATTGGTCTATGCGATTTTTATGCTTAAGAGGAGCAACACACCAGATGTACTGGCATCAAATGATTACTCGATACCGGATAACAAAATATGAAGTGGTCACAAAACTGCAGCATAGAAATACATAAACATCCGATAATCAAACACGATGATCAAACTAGCACCCAATAACCCGATAAAAAACCTACGAAAACCCGATGCGCTTATCCGAAAACCATCCATCAACAACTGTTTCCCTGAGTCTACTGGAACGCAGAACTGCATTTTCGGTTTGCCTTACTAATATGTACCTATTTATTCTTCCTCGTCCACATTTTACACAAATATATCGGTAATTAAGCATCATTTGTTGTACATATTGTAATCGAGATATAGTTAGTATTGGGGGGGAGTGTAATAAAATCAAGGACATTCCAGCCTTCGTAGCGCACTGTTAACATTCGACTTCGATCTTCCCGCTGTGTGAAGCCTCTGTATTTACGGGGAATATATTCCCTCTTCACTTTTAGCAATGCTGCATTTAGATTTCCGTATTATGCGAGTTGGAATGTTTTGAGTATCCGGAGCGAAACTTAGTTTAGTGACCATAGTTATTGCATTGAGCCGTTAAGAAGAGTGGACATGATCATTGCCAGTATTCATGCTTTTGGTAATTGCGGGGAAGGGCTTTCGAGAGTAGTTAAGGGAAAGGGCATTTGAGGCTTTTAACCAACATGGCCATTGAGATTAAATGGCATCGACAGTAATTAACTGGACACAATCTGATTTTTAAACGAGTTGACTCAATTGGACGATTTGAGCGAACTCGCCTGTCAAGAGTGTGATACCTGCTAGTATTAAGCGAGGCGTAGAAGTATCCTATGAATGGTGTCACGTGATATCGGGATGAATCATGCAATCCGAGTAGCGTATGAGTTCCTTCTGTATCCAACTGCGCGGGAGGACCGTAGGTTTGAGCTATTTATATGCTAACTAGATACAAGCTGAAGCCACTGGAAGCACTTAGATTTATAATTAGGCTATCTCGAGCTGGGTACTGTTTGGTTTGGTCTTTCCATATTTTCGCATATTAAAGTCCCCATTATGGTGGTTCGGACTTGAACAGCCGTCTCTATTGACTCAACCTCAAAACTATCTCAAAACTGTATCTCTTTTGTAAATTCCCGTCCTTCTAGAATGCCTCACTTTCACTACCTCGCTACACTAACTCTTCCCATGACTTACCTACCACCTTCCTTCCCCTTTATTTCACTACTTCCTTCCACTTAACTCTTTAATTCCCATTCCTTCACACATAGTTAGTTCTCTCACTCTCTCCCCATCAGACTTCTTATTCAATTTGCAGCTATTTGCCAACCGATGACAAAGTCACAAGATCTCGCCATATGTTCACCACCAATAGAGCTCAATCTAGGGGAAACCTCATATTCATCACCTCCTGATCAAACATCGCCAACAACTCGTCGGCAAACGACGAAACGTCGTCATCTCCATTATAATGCTCAATAATGGCCTTGACAAAGTCTGGGCTGCTGGTGCAGAGAACTGGAGGCAAAGTTCTCGCCTCCATCGTGATGAGTGACTCAATGCGAAGCTTGTCCCTACTAGGCTTTTCCTCCTCGCGCGTTTCGCCCGCTCCCGAGAAGTGCCTAAAGCCCTGCAAAGCCAACTTCTCAAGAAGTAGCACATTCTGCTGCACCAACCACCAGTGTGGCGCTAGTACCCTTAGTTGCTTGAGATATCCGTCAGTAAGCACATTCACCAAAAACCTGAACTCCTTCGTGTATAAAACATACAGGTCTGCACCCAAGTTGTCCTCGTCCCACCTCTTTATCCGCATCTTGTACCTAATGGGCACCATAGCCATACTGCTCAAGCAACACGCCACTATTGGGATCTGTATAGGGCTCTGCGCGCACTCGTATACACGCAAGAGATTGCGCAGACACCGCACACCCATGAGGTCCACTTTTGTACGGTCGTTCAACACCCTTCCCTCGCGATTAGAAAGCAGAATGCCCACCACCGCAGTGAGGATCCGCGTGAGGAAGAAAACGCTTTTCAGCGCATACTGTGCAGCACTGCGTATTGGCTGCGAAAAAACCCTGTTCAAATTTTGTGCTTCACAAATGCGATCCTCTCTGTCTATATCCACGAGGTCATGTGATGCCACTCTTGGCGGTGCCGAGATCTTCACAAACTTCAGTTCCAATAATGCCTCCGCAGTTCTCGCCGTTTCCACCAAATCCGCAAGTGGCTGGTGCAGCAGTGGGGGGACCAGCTCATAATCCACCCACCGGAGAGCCACAGCTTTGGAGTTGACAAGTGCATTAAACTTGTCGAGCACGTACGTGATCCAGAAAAGATCAGAGAGGTGTGTGCTGTCGGGAGTCATGTGTACGTGCACCACGAGCGACACCATGTAGTTGACGGCGTCACCCAAGTCGTGTGCGTTCTGCTCGTTACCAAACTTGTCAAAGTTGAAGTGAAGACAGAGAAGAAGGTGGCATCTGAGTCTCGTTAGACCCACGTCGTCGCCAAGTTCTGGTAGTATGAGTAAAAGCTGGCGGATCTTGGACGCGAGGTTGTTTTGGAAATCTGGTGCTTTGGTGGACGACTGTGTAGCAAGCACTGCAACAGCTGCAGGGTCCGTCAAAACTACACACACCATCGCATACTTAATGATATTAGGGACCTTCAGCTCCTCGCGCCAGAAAACATCCTCCTCCACTATGGGAAACACCAGGTTTACCTTGTAGAAATAAAGTGCGTAGAGCCTATGGAGGGCTTCTTGCGATATTGACACACCGATCGATGGTGAGTCGACAGTAAATGCATCAATCAGTTTGAGGAACGCGTACTGTACGGTGTTCCGAAGGTGTGCGTGATTGTATTCTGAGTATGTTGGTGCGTCATTCTTTGTTAGGGGGAGTGCATCTTCAATGTCGCCACGGCCTACCAAACGTAGGAAGCGTATCTTTGGACGCAGCCATGTCACGTTAAAGTCATAGGTTTGTTTAAGGTATATTGCGGTGAGTTCCAGTGCTACAGGCGTAGCAGAAGCTGTGGAACGGATTGCGTTTGGAGTCGGGGTGTTAAAGGTTGGGGTGATTGTTGGACTGATATCATTTAAGGTTGAGTTATTGTCATTGAGGGGGCTAATTTCAAGTTCTTCTTCGTGGGGCTCAACCCGAAGGTCAAGGATTCTTTCGCGCTCAACCTTGTCTCTTTCTTTTCCAAAGTCAATCTCTTTACCAACCATTTTATCGACCCTTTCACCAACCTTTTCATCGACCCATTCACCAACCCCTTCAGATAGACTTGACTTTATGCTTCTGGATACCAGATTGTGCGAAGTTTCCGCCAACCCGACAATCGGGTAACTCCCGGAGACCTCCCTCAAAAAATCCGAATACCGTTCTGAATACCGCTCGGTGTACCTTCCCAAAGTATCGTAAGTCTCGAGTCGCCTCTTTTTGAGTGGTTCCATTGGTGACACTCTGGGGACATTCAGACCTTTCTCCTCTGTCTTCACTGTCTGCTTGCTCTTTGCGATCAAATCGCACACCACACCACTTCCTCTGCAGTTATCGCAGCCCGCGGTGTCATACTCGAGCAGCAGAATGGAGCACTTTATGCGCTTTGCCCTGCACTTTCTGCAGCACTTGAACGCACGCTTGCGTGTTTTGTACGCCGCATCAAGGGCTGGGAAGACGAACATGTGGAATCATTGGAGTTTTAAACTGTGGCGCCTCTTTGCTCATTTTGAAACTATGGCTAAATTAATTTAGTGAAGTAGTTGATACGTGCAGTTAATGAGTGTTTTGAACTTCGTGCGAGTTGGTTTATGGGAACTTTTTGCCAAATACCGAACTAGCAGGTTACATTGTAATGCCCCAGGTTTGGTGGACTGATTGATTAGTTCAGGTTCGAAGTGGTGTATCTGGAGCAGTCAGTGCGTATGTGAGGTTAGTCATGATATATCATTGTCTAGAAACTTCCAAACTATGAAACGCGTTTGAATGGCACAGCTTTTGGACAGCAGAAAACTACTCTTTAAACATGACTCTAATTATAATTGTCTCATGTCACTATCAAAAACAGTAAATTCGACTTTTGCCGCCAAATTCCATCTTGATAAGATAGACCCATTTATCACCAATATTTTAAGGAAGGTACTTCCACCACTAGATATCACCCTCCTTCACCGTATGGCATTGCGACGATGTGCACTTTTGTGATATGCGGGCCATGTTAAGTGGGAACGGTTAAAAAAACGGTTTCATCTGCACGACATGTTAAGCAGCTCACACAAAGTCCGATGTCCTTTTGTGAAAATGATGCAAACTGCTGATCTTATCTAACCGCTTGTGAACTGATAAGGTCAGACCGGCCTTGGTTAGTGAAGTTGAGACCGAGAAAATAAAAATGTTAGGTGATTCACTCTTGTTCAGGGACGATCTTATACGATCTTTTTACTAACTTGTTTAGTCGAAGGGGTATTTCAGCCAGAATATATAGTAAATAGCGTGTGGGGAATGAGTATGGGGAATGCGGGAGGTCCCATATGTCGGGCACCGATTAGTACTTCCCCACACATGAGCGGGGCCAGAGCCCAATGCGTAGGTCGACCCACACCGCTTGCATCTGTATAGGGCTTGTAGGTGGGACTACGTATTGTATGCACTCTTGTGCCATTGGCACCTTACAAAAAAGAGATAAATACATTGACTAACGAAGAACAAACTGATAGCACCAGAATTGACTTGACGCTGGAGACGACGCAGAGGAGATTCTGGCACGTAATGTGTGTTCCAGCAGGTAAGCCCGAGTTACGTAAGCTTTGTTCGGTATTACGTAATCGAAGTGGCTGCAAAATCAGGGCCGCAAGGATGCCGTGGTTTGGATAAAGTGCTTTGATATCGTGGAGATGTGAAGGGCTGCAAAATATGGCGCTTGGGTTATCGAGGGGAAATCACAGGCTGGATATGAGGATAAACTTCAACATGGGATAGGGAGAAGTGTATCAAACGAAAGATTAAGCAAATACAGGTTTGAAAACAAGATTTCACTGGTAAGAGACTAGTGTTCAGCAAAATACAAACTCAACTCCAATTTCCGAAAAGACACCAAGGAAGAAGACCTCGACTTTGAATCAGCACACTTTCGTTACCAGTCGTGCATACGCATTCAACGCCGTGAGCCACTGAGCGCACCAATACCCCGCGCATTTAAAGAATCTGTTTTTTAAAGCCTGTAGCACTCGGCCAGCATAATTACGGGATTAAAGGGGAGCATTGTGGAAATATGTGCCAAAGATATCTTTCTCCATGCTACCGGAGAAGGCCCTGTGGTGATTCCAATATGCGATCACTTGGCTAAATTCAAATACCTATTGAGAGTTGTGTAATTGAATAAAAACCAGTCTTATCTTTTTAGAGTAACTGAACCCCTTTAGAGTGCCCTTTGAAAATTACCCATAAAATCTGGTACCTTTAGACTTTGATGTGGCCCTTTTTAAGTCTATTACCTTGTCCTTCCCAAGTCGAAAAAGCCTCTTTAGGACTTTATTACTTGGCTCTAACTAAGCCCCTTTGTGATTGTGGTGCTTTAAACTAAATTCTAGAACCTTACTACCAATTAGGACATAAAGCGTCCCAAACATACATTGATACGCTTTATGGATATAGGTATATCGGTTGAACTGAAACACGTCCGCTTTTAGCAAATTGGAGTATTTTTTGGTATGTTTCACATTCTAGCCTATGGTTAGCCTAATATTGATGCGTCATCATTGACATGGCGGAGTCAGATGCAAATTTGTAGCAGTCGCACGCATGCTACACTGCGGCCATTGAGTGCCTTATACCGTAGACCCCCCGCGCGAAACATGTACCGTCACACGAGTTGAACGGCTGCTGTGTGCAGGTCTGGGAAGTCAAGTGACTATGACGTAGTATCAAATGTGTCTTCCTCGGATGCTACATAACTCTCGTATATCTGTTCTCTGACTAGGGTCTCCCTAAGCCATGTTACAGGTCTATGCACAGTAACAAAAAAGCCTTACTAGATGTGCGTTAGATTTTCGGTTAGGTTCGGGCTCCAAACAACTGACCTAAGAAGGATATTTCCCGTTTCCTATTTCCGTAATGATCATAAGTTGCATTTCCGTTAGTGATTTACTTGTTGGTTGCTTGTTGGTGATTTGCTCGTTGGTGATTTGCTCGTTGGTGATTTGCTCGTTGATGAGTTCCTATTTCCGTATTAAAGATTTTCATTTCTACTTTCTACATTTCGATCTCTTCCCCTTCTCCACTTCGATCTCTTCCCCTTCTCCACTATCTCTTCCCCTTCTCCATCGATGTCTTCCTCTTCCTCCCCTCCACTCAAAACACTCAATGGTTGTTTGAGACATCGATTCTAAAACAGATACAAAACTCTAGATCATCTGACACAACATCCAACACAACCATGACTCCCTTACAATGGTTATGTCTATTACACCACAAACTTGGTGGCTAACTCGTCACTATTTTCCACTTCCCCTCGCCATTTCTTATTTATTCCCTTCCTAACTCCTCTCTTCTTTGTTCTAGTTGTTTCATTTCTCTCCTTCCACTCTTCTCTCTCCTTCCACTCTTCTCTATTCTGCTTCTTCTCATTCTCTTGGTCCCGTCAACCACATAGTCATCGCCATACCAATCCTCCTCACTCGTCAACAAAATCCCACGCATTTTCTTCAATCTTAACCATCGCTCAATTATCTTTTCTTATCCTTCTTTAATGTCCCACCCAAGCACATTTGATCACGAGCTGATCCACCGCGTCGGCGACTCGTACTGGTTCCACGAGATCTCTGCCGAACTGTTCCCCGGACAGTCTTTCGGCCTCGAAGTCAAATCCATCCTCCACCACACCAAGTCCGAGTACCAGGACATCCTCATCTTCGAAAGCACCTCCTTCGGTAATGTGCTCGTATTGAACGGCATCATCCAGTGCACTGAGAAGGACGAGTACGCGTACCAAGAGCTCATCACCCACTTGCCCGTGATGTCGCACCCCAACCCCAAGAAAGTCTTGGTCATCGGTGGTGGTGACTGTGGTGTGGTTCGTGAGCTTGTAAAGCACGTTGACAGCGACTTCGGCTCCATCGAGCACATCACCATGGTGGAAATCGACAAGCTCGTCATCGACTTGGCCGTCAAGTACCTCCCGCAAATGGCCAAGTTCCACAACCACCCCAAGGTCAACTTGATCATCGGCGATGGCTTCGAGTACTTGCGCACCACAAAGGAGCAGTACGACGTGATCATCTCGGACTCCTCGGATCCCGAGGGTCCTGCAGTCGAGTTCTTCAAGGAGCTGTACTTCAAGTTGCTCTTGAATGCGTTGGAGCCAAAGAACGGTATTGTCATCATGCAGAGCAGCGAGAACATATGGTTGAACATCGAGTACTTGAGGGGTTTGTTGCGTGACTGCAAGAAGGTCTTCAACAACGTGAGGTACTGCCAGTGTTACATGCCCTCATACACCAGTGGGCAGCTTGGTTTGATTGTGGCCTCGCCAAACGCCAGCGTGGACTTGAGCGTTGCGTCGAGAGTTTTGGGAGACGAGCTCGAGTCGGAGGTTTTCAAGTACTACAGCAGCGACGTTCACAAGGCGGCGTTTGTATTGCCAAAGTGGGCGAAGAACTATCTTGAGAGCGATGCGTAAGTGCTGGGATGAGTGACGCCTCGGGGGTTTATCTGTGCAATCAAGAGGCGATTCGATGGTGATGGACACAAGGGAAGATGACTGAGTTGCTGACCCGGTGAGTAGTGATTAGGAGAGTATGTATATATAGAAAAAGAACAAGTCAGCACCTCTTGGTGCAAAAGAATTTATCATGGGCGGTCGATCATCTGAAGGTGTCGGCGAGAGTAAAGATGTCCGTGACAGAGAAGATGTCTGACAGTGAAAAGTGCAAGTTTGTGAAGAGCTAAACTTAACTGGAGTGAAGACTTGGGGGTGTAATAGGTTATAAATAGTGAAAACTAAACACCTTCCATTGCGCCAATCTTCAATACCCACAATATTCAAAGTCCACACCCTCATTTGCACTCTGGCACTCACTTCAAGAATTTCTTTTTATTTTGCAGCCATTATCTGATAATGGCCCACTTGAGGCAGTCTAGTAGCTCTTAAACATACAAACATGTACTGTATCTAGAAAGCTCGCGCTTTTTCTTGTATGTCATATTGTCCACACTCTGTCAACTCCATCCTCAACTCTTCCATCACTCGTACTCTTCACTCGTACTCTTCACTCGTACTCTTCACTGGTACTCTTCACTCGTACTCTTCACTGGTACTCTTCACCGTACTCTCCACTGGTACTCTCCACTGGTACTCTTCCATCTTCAACTCTTCCGCCAATTCTACAAGTCTAACCACATCAAATCTCTCCTTCTACATTATCACAACCTTTCGATTCTACCCACACACCAATTTGTACTATTTTGTCAGCACCTTTGCTGTAACGCTATCCTCCACATCTAATATCGAGCATTGCACTCAACTAATCTAGTCACATCTTCCAACTCTTACCAAGTTTATTTCACTCACATCTGATTACGAATACTCCACCCACCTGCACCCCATCTGTCTTACCCTCGTCTTTTCCTCCTCCACAATCCGGCCACTATTTTCCATTACATAAGCTACGAAAAATTTTACTTCACACTACTCAACAACTATTGTAACGTACACGAACTTTCCATGTCTCAAGAACTTGATCAACGGCACGACACCCACGATTCGCGTGATGCGCACGACCAAAATGTTCACCATCACCACCACGAAAACCACAACCATGCGCACGACCACAGCCACGACCACAACCACCACAGCCATGAGCATGACCACAACCAAGACATCCTAGACGAAGACGACGGCGCAGCAGCAGCCGCTGCCGCCGCTGTGGCAGCCGTAAACGCAGCGGTGAACGGCGTGGACGACTACTCCAGCAACATCGACGAGCAGTTGCTCCAGGTCAAGTCGCAGGACAAGGACGATAAGGACAAGAAAAAGTCGCAATCCCATCAGCATCAGCATTTGCAGCAATTGCAGCACCAGCAGCAAATGCACCACCTCCAACAGCATCAGCATCAACAGCATCACCATATCCTACAGCAGCAACCTGCAAAGTACGACCTTTATGACGAAAGCGAATACAATATCCAGATCCCGGAGCCCATCATCGACTCCAAGCTGAAAATCTACCCAGTCACCGAGAACACCATCACGGCGGAGGGCAACTTGATCACGCGGCCGTACCCCGAGCAGGTATTTCACTCAAGAGAGGACTTGAACGACTTCATCCAGGAGTTTGCAAGAGACAACGGCTTTGGAGTGGTTATTGCGCACCTGAACAAGAAGGCAATCTACTACACGTGCGAGCTCGGAGGTCGCTACAGGCACAAGAAGAACAAGCAGGAGGAAAAAGAAGACGAGGGCTTGGAAGACGACAAGTTGGACATTGAAAGTGGGTACCTTCTTGACCCCAGCACAAAGACAAAGAAGCTCAAGTGTCCATTTGCAATGACGGCATCGTACAAGAAGGCCACCAACGTCTGGACCTTGCGTACAACATGCAATGAGCACAATCACCCGCAATTGGACCCCTTGCTGAACCACCCCATGCTCCGCAAACGCCTGGACCAGTTGAACTTGCTCATCTTGGACTTGTACAAGGTCGGCACCAAGCCGCTGCTCATCGAGTCCAAGATCAAGGACCAGTTCCCCGATGTATTGATCAAGAGAGAAGACATCTACAACGAAATCAGAGGATACAAGCGCAAGATTAAGAAGCAGACCCAGCGTTTTGGCTCGCCACGGCAAAACAAGAAAATCACCCCTAACCACCACCACCAGTCCAACGAGGATGTGGCCGCCGCGTTTTTATCCAACGGCGATGACCACGACTTGCTGTATGAGATGAACCGCACCAACCAGGAGGAGTTCCAGAGACAGTTCGACGCTGCGGCTGCAGAGGCTGCGGCTGCGGCTGCTGGCGACAGCGGGCATCACCACCACCAGAATCTTGATAATCAGTTCCAGCAGTATCAGTTGCAGGATGGGCTTCTGGATGGAACGGCAGCGGCTGCTATTGCTGCGGTGGCCAATGCAACAAGGCACCATGACAAGCACGATGATGACGATCACGGAGAGTTGACGATGGACAATATTGACAGCAGGTTGGTAGGAGAATGATTGCGCGAGTGAGTGAGCGAATTAGTGACCTCTTAGAAGATGACTGAGAACTTGTCCCTGTTGAGCTGGATGAAGAAGGCAAGGCTTCAACTTGGGGTGGCCAAGTACAATCACGGCACATACCTGGCTTAACCATGGCGTCGACTCTATATGAAACGCAGGCATCTACGATCACGGGGCTACATTTGGTGACAAACCACTAATATGAACTGTAAATGAACATACGAAGTGAATGAGCAAAAATTCGTAAGCAAAGTATTGGTAGATGGAGATGGAGTGATATTTAATTGCATGACATTATATAGACTTGGATAATTTGAGGGATCAGAGATGTGGTAAACATTACGTAGGTGTTGAGGGGACCTAATTTATGATCTGGTTGAACTATATCCAGTGCCACGGGTTAAATGATGTCGAGTAAGTGGTTGTATCAGTTATTTAGACTACTCTGTGATAAACAAATGAAGCAGAGAGCAGACTCAACTAACCACTAATTCTGTGACTCGACACACATCTTGTAGTTCATTTCCAGTTACATCTTCTGGTACATCACCAATTGCTACCCATTCAAACCATTCTTCAATATCACTCTGACAACCCGCTGACTTGTGAGCTCGATGCCTATTTAATTGATGCGTGTTTTTTCTCGATTCCTCCCCAGTTAGGCTATCTTCTCTCTCTGACATTTCTCCACCGTGCCTACATGCTCTTGAGCAACTCCATTCCTTCTGCCCTCTCCTCAAACAACTTAGCCAACTCGCCCACTCTTCTACCGCGTATGACAGGCTTCTTCACCGGGGAATTGCTAAACTGAGGCAGCATGATCTTCTGTGGTGCCTTCTTGAGCAGGCAATTCGACACAGTCAGGGCAAAGGTCACGGTGGATTTCTCCAGGCACGTCGAAAACATCGAGCTCGTGGACTTCTGGTGCGAAAGTGACTTTGCAGAGCGCGGTGTGTTAAGGTTTAGTGTAGAAATGCCCCTCCTCGTGGGACTGGACTCAGAATTGGCTCGCAATTGCTTAGGAGTCATGCAATTTATGTCGGCAAACTTCACCGAGGGCTCTTCGAGTCTGGTGCCGGGTACAGGGCCCGCCCTGAATGCGATGGTTGGAGACTGACCCAAAGAGTCGGCCATGGTGTCGGATGAGGACTTTGCCAAAAAGTCAGATGTAGTGCCGCGTGTGGATTTGCCAGAGGGTGTTGAGTTCTGGTGGTTCTCGCCAAGGGTGACAACATGAGGGGTTTCCAATTGCCCGCCGCCCGCGTAGTCATCCTCAAACACTGCCAGGCCAAAGTCAATCAAGTCGCCCGCCTTTTCATCAAACATAGCATCATCCAAGTTGTCTCTGGAAAACAATACATTTTTGTCCAAATCTATATGATAGTCAACGAAGCTGTTGGCATTCTCTTTTCCGTTGAGCACGTCCTCCACGCTCTCAAAGTCTTTGGGCCGCACTGCCTCCCAGCTCTCAATCACGTTCTTGAAGAACCGGTTGATGATCAAGATGTTGTTTTTGCTCTGCGATGATACCAACTCGTGGCTGATGCAATGGGCGAGACTCTTCGATAGCAGGGTTGGCGAGTGCCTTGTCGCGGGATTCTCCACTATTGCGTGGCATAGTTGGCACAATTGGTTGAGAATCTGCGCATCGCCGCTCGAACGACTCTTCACTATACCAGCGTACACTTTCCTTGTGTAGCCCACGTCGTCCAAAACAGGCAACGGAATCGCGGCGATAGGCACAAGCGTCTGCCGGAGCTCTGTTAAAATGCGCTTGAATACACCCGCAATGCAGTATATGTCCCAATCGTTAATCCATATGACCTGGTCACGGTTTATGCACTGGAAGAGGATGTCCGTGTTGGTCTTGTTGCCGGGTTTGTAGAAGAGAAGCTCGACCTTGCTTCCGTATACATCGAGAATGTGAAATATCTGGTAAAAGTGGTGGAATAGTAACAGGTCCAGGTCTGCGTCGATCTTGGCCATCCCGTGTACCAACGGGGCCATGCACATGGCGAGTGAAATCTCCTCCTCGAGGAGCATGTCGTGCTTGTAGATGTTAAGTGATATTTTGAGTCTGGTGATGTCGACGTACGCACTGAGCTCGGAGAGCGTGGAGCAGTGTATGACGGTGTTCCTGCGGTCGGCCGAGAGGAGCTCACCCAAGCCTGATCTCGTAAAGGAGTCCACCAAGCGGTTCACCTTCTCGAAGTTCTTTTTGGTCAGGTGGAAGTTGGTCAACACCTGTGTGATGCACTTTATGAACCAACTGTCGTGAACAGTGATGATTTTCCACAAGTTGTGCAAGTTGTTTCTATCAGCCAAGAACGTCTTGAGGAACTTGAGGCCCCATATCCAGCTGATCTTGTTGAGCCCGCAGCTGAACATTATAAGCACATATGGTTGTGCTGGTAGACGCTTCATCAAGGTGGGTATCAATCCGTTGTAGTCGATTCGCTCGGGTGGCGGGAGAAACCCCGTGTCAAAGATGTAAATGGGGAGGCGACTCACGGGATCATCCACGTCTGCTGCAAAAAGGATTCGATCCATTGCAGATATGTTGGTCGGTGGTGATGGCTGTGGTGGAATGATATGGAGGTGTCACAGTGGTGCTGATGGATGTGATAGATGTGTAAAACGCGGTAATACCTGTGGTAGAGTATCTGGTGAGGTACTGCGTCCTAAAAAGACAAAAGGAAAACAATTGTAAAGAACTGCGCGAAGATCGAGAACTCAGTTCTTTGCTGACTAAGACGATGTGAACCGCGCTACAGACTGGCTAAGCACTAAAGTTATATAAGGTAGAGAAAATCTGGGGTTCGGTACTGTAGGATTGAGAGTTTGTCATGGTACGTGAGCCATACCACCTTTTGGCCTGATTTAGACTATTTCTTAGAAAAATCGCAACTCCACGGTGGTGTTTGAGTCCATTGTTGACGAGCCATTGAATATAGGTAAACGAATCCAAACAAAGTGACGAGTTACAAGTTCGTAGATGACGGTAGTTGAGGCGGGCGAGGACCCATTGCATGGACGAATCGAAATTTGGATTGAAAAAGTCTGTTGGAATCAGAAAGGTTGCGAAAGAATCAGGGAATCAGGAAATAGGGAATCGGAAACCAGGGAATCGGAAACCAGGGAATCGGAAACCAGGGAATCGGAAACCAGGGAATCGGAAACCAGGGAAACGGCCAATGTGTTGCGAAAATCGCGTATAACAACCTGAAATAATTTTAGTTGTACGAGGGCTAATTGAAAAGGAATCTAGTGAAGAAGTACCTTACAAGAACTCGCCTCAGAGTGTTCTGTTCACAATGAGAACGCGGAGATAAGAAGATTAAATCGTAGAAATACAGTCGATTTGGGGCTTGAGGGTCAGCTTGTGATACTCACCTTGTCAACGCTCCCAAGAGTTTCTTGGAATACCCTTTGTTAATTCTTCAGCAACAGTTTGTGTCAGATCTGTTGCGAATTTTGGGTACGTTACAGTTTTCTCGGCTTCTTAGACCCTGATCGGAATATCGATGGCTCGATGCTGATTCTTTTGTAAAAGAAACCGTAATGGCATAAACACAGGGCGAAAGACTATAATAGCTATTTCTTCCATTAAGTAGACTCCTTTTAGGATCCTTTTCTGCCTTCACTAAATCAGAAGACACCTTTACGAACCTTTACCTTTTAGACTCTGCGCACTAACTAGGATTACGCTTCGTTCAATCCATTGAAGAGGTATGATCCATTGGAGAGGTGCGATCACTTTCTAATTAATTTATTTACTGGCTCACCTACCACTACCCTACTAGTCCCTACCACTACCCCTACTAGTACCTACCACCTTCTAACACATACGCCCACGCTCTACCACCTACAATCCAACCTCATAATACTTCTTCCACCCCAACCCTCTTAATTCCGATTTCCTTCGCTGTCTGATTTCGTGAGTTATCAATCTTCTTTATTTTTACACTTCTTTTTCACTTTTGCCTCCCAACTGAGACCATGTCTCCGCAAAAAGAACCCACGAAAGAAAAGCCTGAAGCCGATCCAGTAGGATCGGCCAAACCGAAACCAACCCCCGAAGAAGAATTATCCGAAGAAGACCAACACTTAAAAGACGAGCTCGACCTGTTGGTCGAAAAGTTGAACGAACAAGGCCATAATGCGGCCACCTACGAGCAACACCTTGCACTGTTAAAAACATTCATCAAGGACTCCACAACCTCCATGACTGCAGTGCCTAAACCATTGAAGTTCTTGAGACCCCAGTACCCCAGCTTGACTACATTGTACGAATCGTTGACCGCCAAGTTTGGCGCCGACGCCGCAATTGTGGTCAAGTTGGCCGACATCTTGTCGGTATTGGCAATGACGTACTCAGACGACGGCAAAAAAGAGTCGCTCAAGTACCGTCTTTTGTCGTTTGACGAGGCCATCACCGACTGGGGCCACGAGTACATGCGCCACCTTGCTCTCGAGATCGGCGAAGCCTACCAGGAGGACACAGACGACTCCAGCGCCAAGCTCGTCGAGTTGGCCTTGAAAATCGTGCCTTTCTTCCTCAAGCACAACGCCGAGGCCGATGCTGTAGATTTGTTGTTGGAGATCGAGTGTATCGACAAGTTACCTCAGTACGTGGACGAAAACACTTTTGCGCGTGTGTGTCTCTACATGGTGAGCTGCGTGCCATTGTTGGCCCCTCCTGACGATGTCTCTTTTCTCACCACCGCGTACAACATCTACGTGCACCATAAGGAGCTCACGCAGGCGTTGAAGTTGGCGGTCAAGTTGGGCGACGAGCTGTTGATGACCAAGGTGTTTGAGAGTACCTCCGACGAGTTAGTTCACAAGCAGTTAGGTTTCATCTTGTCGCTGCAGTACAGCAACTTCAAGTACCCGGGCGAGAACCCCGAGGTGCAGGAGGCGATCTCAAACTCCAAGTTGCATGAATACTACGCCTACTTGGTCAAGGAGTTGAACTTGTTGGATAGCAAAGTCCCTGAGGATGTATACAAGTCGCACCTCGAGAACACCAGATCCGGCTTTGGCTCTGGCTCGATCGATTCTGCCGAACAGAACTTGGCCGCAGCCTTTGTCAATGCTTTCCTCAACTTGGGCTACGGCTCCGACAAATTGATCCAGACCGAGGAGGACAACAAGTCATGGATATACAAGACTAAAGGTACTGGCATGACTTCTACCACTGCGTCGCTCGGTTCTATCCACCAGTGGAACGTCAATGATGGTTTACAGGCCTTGGACAAATACACCTATTCGTCTGAGGAGGAGGTCAAGGCAGGTGCCTTGTTGGGTACTGGTATCGTCTCATGTAACGTGCACGATGACGTCGATGCTGCATTGGCGTTGTTGCAGGACTATGTGACCGACCCTAGTAAGCTCTTGCAGTCTGCGGCCATAAACGGTTTGGGAATTGCATTTGCAGGTTCGTCCAACGAGGAGGTGATGGAGTTGTTGTTGCCTTTGATCTCCGATTTGGAGACTTCGCTCGAGATCTCGTGCTTGGCTGCCTTGGCCTTGGGCCACGTGTACGTGGGTACCTGCAACGGTGACATCACATCGACCATTTTGCAGACTCTCTTGGAGAGAGACTTCACCCAGTTAACCAACAAGTTCATCAAGTTCATGGCGCTTGGATTGGGTCTTTTGTACGTTGGTAAGACCGAGCAGGTTGACGATGTGTTGGAGACTATCGACGCGATCGAGCATCCTATTAGTAAGACCTTGAAGGTTTTGGTCAATATCTGTGCCTACGCTGGTACCGGTAATGTCTTGCAGATCCAGTCGTTGTTGCAGATGTGCACAGCCAAGCCAAAGGACTTGGATGCAGAGGAGAAGAAGTTGGCCTTGAGCGAGGAGGAGCAAAAGGCGGCTGAGGGTGTGAGTGTCAAAACCGAGCTGGAGGAAGATGCCGTCAAAGAAGAAGGGGAAGGAGTGGCAGATGCTGAAGGAGATGTTCAAATGGAAGAAGCCGATAAGAAGGTCAAGGTGGAGGCCAAGTCCAATGATGATGAGATCGACGACGAGGTAGAGGAAGAGGACGAGCTTTCCCAGGGAATTGCAGTGTTGGGTTTGGCGTGTATTGCCATGGGTGAGGACATTGGCCAGGACATGTCTTTGCGTCACTTCTCACACTTGATGCACTACGGTAACTCGTTGATTCGCCGCGCGGTTCCGCTTGCTATGGGTTTGGTCTCGACCTCGAACCCACAGATGAAGGTGTTCGACACCTTATCGAGGTACTCACACGACCCTGACTTGGAGGTCGCACAGAATGCCATCTACAGTATGGGTTTGGTTGGTGCTGGTACCAACAATGCGAGATTGGCGCAGTTATTGAGGCAGTTGGCCTCGTACTACCTGAAGTCAGCGGACCTGTTGTTCATGGTGCGTATTGCACAGGGTTTGTTGCACTTGGGTAAGGGTACCTTGACGTTGACGCCTTTCAACAGTGAGCGCACCATCTTGAACAATGTTTCGTTGGCGTCTTTGTTGACGATCTCCATTGCTCTTTTAGACCCCAAGGCGTTCATCTTGAATGACTCGAGCACCGAGACTTCCCACCAGTTATTGTACTACTTGACGCCTGCCATCAAACCGCGCATGTTGGTGACTGTTGACGAGAAGTTGAACCCAATCAAGGTGAATGTGCGTGTTGGTCAGGCTGTTGACGTTGTTGGTCAGGCTGGTAAGCCAAAGACCATCACGGGTTGGGTTACACAGTCGACCCCGGTGTTGTTGAACTACGGTGAGAGAGCTGAGTTGGAGAACGAGGAGTGGATCAGTTTGAGTAGTTCTTTGGAGGGAATTGTAATTTTGAAGAAGAACCCAGAGTATATGGAGGTTGACAACTGAGTGATGAACTGACGAAGTCAGTGAAGAGCGAACTAGTTAATGAAGGATATCTAAGTTATAACTGAGTGTAGGGATGAACCGATGAAGTCTGTCAAGAGCGAGCCACCCCAGAGCAGTAGTGAAGAGCAAAGTGGAATACTGTAGGTATGATAATGAAATAATTGGTGGAGTGATGTTGAAGGGTCACGACGGGGATTAATGACTCAAACTAGGGAAAGAACATGCATTTGCCGGAGTACAGACCAATGACAAAAACAGAAGTTGGATTAGTTATTGGCGAAGAAATGATAATACAATAAAAGCAGCCTGAAGCAAGTTCTTGTTCAATCAATATCTCCTCAGTTTTAAGTGAGGAAAGAACAAAAGTCAAGACATCAATGACCACAGCGACAACTACGTGGTCAACAAATCAACTTAGTTAAAATGAATTCAGTCAAGATAGAAATAATGTTAGCTGAATCACCCAGTTCTTCAGAAAACCTGAATCTTGATTAACTTCCAGACTACATCACTAATCAGTCTTCACCAAGTTGTGCTCTTTGTCTAGTATTTATGATTCTTTGCCACTTAGCATAAATCTTGAATATGTTTGCACTATACTGATTTTCATCAACTTCAGTTTGGTTTTAGGTCGTCTCAGTAATCTTTTCGCAACATTCTACAGCCCTAAATCTTTTCATTAAATGTATTGTCTTGCGACTCCTTGCGGAAGAATTGAATTTCTATCGGATGCATGCTCACTTGAACTCCTCGGCCTTACCAGCCATCAACAACCCAACAATCAAGCCAAACAACCCCAAGACCGAGCCGAAAATCTCAATGACAAGGATCTTGACAAAAAGTGAAGAGTCTGCAGCATCACTGATGGCAGCTGTAGATCCCGTAACACCAACAGCGATACCACAGATCAAATTGGACACACCAACAGTCAATCCAGCCCAAAAGAGAGCGTAACCAGTGTACAAGTTCTCCTTGGTAAAGAGGAGGTCCCGAGGAACGTTGCTTAAGTTGGACGAGAAGACAATGGCCATGATCAACCCGTAAATGGCCACAACCTCACAGAAAATAATGGAAATCAAGTTCTTGGTGGTGATTCTGGGTGCCTTGACACCTGCTCCGATGATTGAGGAACCAGTTATGAAGATACCCCAAGCAGCACCGACGACAGACAAACCAATGCATGCTGCGATACCCAAAGTGGCCCACATGTAGGGAGAGGTTGTCTCCAAAAAGGCTCCCACATTGAACGCCTCACCCGTGTTGTGGAACAACATGTATCCACCCACCAACAAAGCGGTGGCTGCCACAAGTGATTTAATAACGGCCATGATTGATTATCTTTGCTGTTGATTATCGAGTTTGATTATCGAGTTTGATTTTCGGTGTCGTTTCCAAATTCGTAGAGAACAACGATTACGTAACACGCTGACGTAAGCCATTTATCAGCTAACGGCTTATGTAACGGGGTGAATAGAGATAACGCGCTGTGCTGGGGCGTGCGGAAGTTTTGGGGGACGGGGGAGACCGTGCATCGTGCTGAGATGCCAGTGGGATGTATATCTTCGGTTGCGGCCGCAGTTACAGCGCACAAACTGCTTGCTGATTTCTTTTGTCCGGGTAAGTGTTCCATAATTTACGCCTGCGCCAAAGCTCATCGAGAGCGTGCATCTACCGAATAGTTTTTCACAGATTTTTTTTTGTATAAGTAGAGGTGGTTTGCATTTTTTTTCAAACCAGTTCATCAACTTTATTAATCAGTCAATATGGGTCGTATGCATTCTTCTGTATGTGATCATTGATGGACCCGGGTCTTTCCAAGAGTGAGCAGCCAAATGCGGACTGTCTCGCCAGCTTTTGGTTTGATACTGTGGTTCGGCACCATCTGTGTATGGTAGTGAAAAGTGCGGCCAGAGCGTAAAGGACGGTTTGTTCATGCGCAATGAGTCTTCACAGATTTGCTGAGGGACTAACGTTGTTATGTCCTCGATGTGGTCTGATGCTCTGCGTGGAATGTACATCGACATGTACATCTGAGAATAGTCTTCAATCTATGTTAGTGGTGTCAACATCTCGGAGTTTTCATTCACGTCGAAACGTACATGTGAAGAATTTTCACTCAAGCTCATCGCTAATCTTTTCACTTCATACCAGAGCCAGTCTCTAGTACACTACTAACATCGTTTAGGGTAAGGGTATTTCCTCTTCCGCCACTCCATACTCGAGAAACGCTCCAGCTTGGTTCAAGTTGTCCTCCGACGAGGTCGTTGAGCAGATTGTCAAGTACGCCAGAAAGGGTTTGACTCCTTCTTCCATCGGTGTTATCTTGAGAGACGCTCACGGTGTCTCCCAGACCAAGATTGTCACTGGTAACAAGATCTTGAGAATCTTGAAGTCCAACGGTTTGGCTCCAGAGATCCCAGAGGACTTGTACTTCTTGATCAAGAAGGCTGTCTCCGTCAGAAAGCACTTGGAGAGAAACAGAAAGGACAAGGACTCCAAGTTCAGATTGATTTTGATCGAATCTAGAATCCACAGATTGGCCAGATACTACAGAACCGTCTCTGTCTTGCCACCAAACTGGAAGTACGAGTCTGCTACTGCCTCTGCTTTGGTCAACTAATTTTTTAGGCTTTGTATTATACATGGTATTTTAATGAAATGTAATGAAGAGAAGACGACTGGGTGGACGAAGTCGGGAGTTCCTCGTAGCGAACAACATATGGGGAGACCAGTTGATTAATGACAGAGTCGTGAGAAGAATTGAATAAGCATAGATCTTGACAACCAAGATATCTACAGTAACTGTGCTTTACCTAGATGATACTACGGATTGAAGTCATTCCACGCTCGCTGGATCAGTTTTTGCTCACCCTTTAAATCACTTCAACTTCTCGTAGTACCAATTCTAGTTCGGTTATACTTCACCTAACCGGTTCTTACCAATTTACCTATAACCTCTCTAATCATATAGCACACCTTCCTAACCATTGTCTAATGGTCTCTCAGCAACCCTCTAATCATATAGCACACTTTCCTAACCATTGCCTGGTGGTCTCTCGATTCCTAATCTTGTATTGTTCTTCTCTTCCCAAATCAAAATTGCAAAATTCAAATATGGACGCCATCTCTGAACGTGCGTTCAACGAAACCACAGAGGTATCCAACGATGACCCATCGCTCCTCAGTGTCATCTTGGACCTCTCACCACAAGGGTGGTTCAAAATCCGAGACCAGATCCTGATACACGACGCAGTCAAGTCGTTGCTTGTGTTCATGAACGCGCATTTGGCGCTCAACAACTCCAACCAAGTGAGCTTCATCGTCAGTTCTCCACAGGGCTCATCATTCCTATACCCCAACCCGCTCAAGAATGCGCTGGACGAGGACGAAAACCTCATCAACCACGAAATGTACCGACAATTTCGCATAGTCAATGAGGCCGTCATCGAGGAGCTCAACAGAGAATTGGCCAAAATAGACCCCACAAACTCCAGATCGCTGTTGTCGGGGGCAATCAGCATGGCACTCACGTACACAAACCGCATGCTTAGGTTGGACCAATCGATTACTACAACCACGGCGTCGGCCATCAACTCCACCACTGCAGCGAGCGCCCATGGAGGAAACACCGACGACAAGACGTCCAACACAGCCACTACCAGTCTCACATCTCTCAAAGCACGCATATTGATAGTGACTCCAAGTGACATGGAGAACATCAAGTACATCCCTACCATGAACTGCATCTTCGCGGCACAGAAGATGAAGGTGTCCATCGACGTGGCCAAGCTTGGGTTTCGCAATTCTTCCTACTTGCAACAGGCGCTGGACGCGACAAATGGGATCTATTTACACATCGCGGACCCGCGAGGGTTTATCCAGGTGCTCTGCACGGCATTCTTTGTGGAGCCGTCGATACGGCCATACATTATTCTTCCCACCAACTCGAACGTGAATTACCGCGCCAGTTGTTTTATTACTGGTAAGTTGGTGGACTTGGGGTATGTCTGCTCGGTGTGTTTATGTATAATGAGCTTGGTAACGGAGGACGGGAAGTGTCCTGCCTGTCACCTGGAGTTTGACAAGAACATTATAGCGCAGTTGACCAAGAAGCCAGATGTGATTCCGAAGAAGAAGAGGAAGGTTGACAAGGGTGATGCGACCTGATGCGAGCTTGACGAGTGAACGAGCTTGCTGAAGATGAGCGAACCAGCTTGCTGACGAAGTAAGTAAGAGAGGGTGGAGATGGGTCTTTTTCTGAAGGTGATACAAGTTCTTGCTGATGGTACCGACAGTGACATGAGTGACAAAGTATTAATCCGTGAAAGGCGCGAACTCTTGCTAATTGAGTGCGAAATATATCAATAAACTGTGGTTAAGAAATGGCAGGAATATAGGGGGAGGTGATATTCAGATGTCTGTTTTCTGCTAGGCCTCTTACCTTTGAAGTTTCTCTTGTCATCACAAATCTTTCAGTTACCTGCCCAGCTATAGACTCTCTGGTGCACAAAGTTTATAGCCACACAGGACAGCTCATAGACGAGACACTTCAGTGCAAAATATTAGTACATATGGTGTAGTACAGATCGTGTAAGGTAATAGAATCAGGTGAGGCTAGTTTTAAAAAACGTTTTACAGTCGACGGATCTCTCTGTAAGGTCCCACTTCACACAACGCAAAGTTAGTCTGAGGTCAAAGTCTTAATGAAGTTGACTCTTCTACACCGATATCAACCAGTTCTTCTACACTATCACCTAGATATCACCTGATGTCAGTTTCCACCAGATCATTCTGTTCATTGATGAAACTCAGCAGCTATCACTCTTTTGGTGAGGTCTATTAACTGACTTGACGTTCGCCAATATCTTGGCATCCTCACAGACCTTCTGACTTTTTTACTCCACTCGTCAGTTAGTCCTAGTTAGTCGTTGTACTATCTAAACCCCAATATCCTCATTCCACTCCTCAGGCTTCTCCTTGATAAATCTCACCATCAAATCCCTGCACTCAGCACTCTTCATGTCAACAAGCTCAACACCCTCGGACGCCAACAACTTCTCTGCTCCGACAAAAGTGATGTTCTCACCATAAACAACCCTCTTGATGCCGTAAAGTAAGCATGCACCAGAGCACATGTTGCATGGAGAAAGTGTGGTGTACATGGTACAGTCTTTGTAGATCGAGGCAGGCAAGCGGCCAGCATCCTCCAAAACGTCCATTTCGCCGTGCAAAATGGGGGATCCTTTTTGAACGCGTCTGTTGTGTCCACGGCCGTAAACCGTGCCGTCCTTGTGAATAAGAGCTCCGCCGATGGGAATTCCACCCTCAGCGTAACCTGATTGTTAGAATTTTCCTAAATGCCACAGAAAACCGCAGATAATGTCAAGTTACGTACTTTTTCTGGCCTGTTCAAGCGCTATTTCCATTCCTTTCTTGTCATCAAACATCTTGCTGAGTATAATTAATTTTTAATACTCTGAAGGCATAATATGGAGTTGGCAACGGAGAAATCAAGGGGTTTACAACAATCTGGCTGCGGCAGTGTAGAATACTTCGGGGTTAATATATTAGTTGACATATCTTGTAACAGATCTGAGGGTTCTGTATTGAACATTGTCTCATGGCTCGACAAGCATCGCCGATGAGTGTGGGGAAATCAGACTCGGGCGGCCATGTGCAGGAAAACGGAACGGAAAAGAATACGGAATGAGAACGGAGGACCGAGACGATTGGAGTGTGCATGGTGAAGAAAGAAAAGATGATGCCAGGTTATCTATATGGGAAGGAAGGATCCAGAGTGTGGAGCTGCCCAATGTCTTAAGGAAGCTGTTGGAACTGAGGTGGTGGAGAATTAAGTGAGGCAAAGTATTTAGATTGACATTCATGAATGATGGTGGTAGGAACGGTGGTAGGAATTATTTGACCGAGATAAACATCTAGAGTGGGTGCGACAGTGTCAAGAAATATAAGGTTGGGAAATCGGACAATGGACCGAGCAGTCTGCGAATACTGGAGCGATTTAATAGTAGAATTAATCGACATATGCATCTATGACTTGCTTTGTCTCAAGGTTTCAGCGGTTTATCAGGGTAAGTGGCTTGCTCTATCGTTTGTTGCAGACAGATTCCGCATCCATTGCACCCTGTACATTTCTTTCCTAAGAATCATTTATCTGGTCTATTCGTTGACCACTTTTACCCCACTGTTCTCCTACCAATTGTACTCTAACTAGTTCCCCTTGACTCGATTCTCATCGAGTCCGAATCAAGGTCCTAAAACCTACTTACACCACTTTCCTCATCCTCCGTTGTATTTAAGAGCTCTATTTATATAAATAAATACAACCCGAACGATCTCCTACAACAACCATCTCCATCGGCCGGGTCACCACACCCACACTGGTTACCATGTCCCTCATGCTCTTCCCACTCTGTAGCCTCGAGGCGTCAGCTAAAGTGTACAGCTCCTTCCTATACCCCCAACTTGGGTCCGCCTCGCACAAGGCTACTTCGGCCACCACAGGAACACCATTCCGTGTTGCCGTGACAAACTGGCTCTCATAGTTGAGCGAAATGGAGTTCTTGGGATCATTGGAATTCCACAAAACCAACCTTCTATCCCACGTAGCGGTGACATAGAACGACTGTGCGAATGCCAACGCAGTAAAGCTGCGTGATAACTTCTGGTTGTTGTCAAAAAGATACTCCGGTGACACCTTGAGTTTCATGTTGGCCAACAACTCGTCGACGTTCAAGTCCAGAGTGCGCACTAGCTTGTATGGGTCTGAATAGTCATTGCTGGAGTACACCTTCACACACTCAAAGGACGGGATATCCCAAACTGTGAGGTCACTCTGTGGCCCGATTATTGCAAACCCAGTCTTCAACGGCACCAACTTAGCAATTCCTCCCCCACCACCACACCCTCCAACAACATTCCAGCTATTGATGAGAAGCTTGAATCGCAAGTCCCACAAGCAGAGAACTCCGTCCAGGGTCCCAAGGAGGAGCCAAACCATGTTCTCACCAAGGATGAAGGTCGTAGGAGTCCCATGGATCTCGGGGTTCGAGAGCAGCCATATCTGCTGCATCCTGATCACGTCGTAACATACAACGTGTGATGAGCTTGTCGTTGCGACGAGATACTTGCCTTGGATGTCGAGGGACGTGACATAGTCAGACGTGTGGTGGGTTGTATGTTCTGCCGCAGATGCCAGATCAGTTCTCTTAGATACCAGCTCAGTTCTCTTACTGTAGGTCTTTTGTATCTTGTGCTCCCTTACTAGAATCGCCCTCATATTCTTGATCCTCCTGCTCTTTGCGCGCGCGACTTCAATACGGAAAATCCGCAACTTGCCGTCTTCCGTAGCCACCGCAAAACTGAAACGGTTTGGAACAAACCTGATACACTTCACCGCAGAACCAAGTGGAATCAGAATGCTGGCGCTCTTCAGGGTCACGGCTTTCTCCATTTTATACGCGTCCCAAACATTGATATTGCCGAGTTCGGACCCAGTGACGAAGAACTCCGATGTAGGACCTACCTCAAGACAGCTAATACCGTCGATCTTGCTATCGCTTGTATCGATTTTGGCTACCAAGAGACCACATGGCGCCCATCCAGTAACAGACAGAACACTCTTGACAAAAGACCCAAACTCGGGGAAGTTGTGTAACATGGGCTCGAACTGCACCTGGTTCAAGTAGTTTGTGACGTAGGGATTGGCTCCGCTGTAGCTGTATTTTGTAGCTGTGGTGACAAGCTTTGAATTAACCGCAAATGATGATTCTGTAATGTGTTCAGGGGAGTTTGCTTCCAGGGAGGAAGGATCATTGTCCTTCAGCTTAGTATTTGTTAACAGCCCCCCATGGGTCTTTAGCCCACCATCACCTTCGCCCTCGTGAATCTGAAGTTCGCCAAAAACATTCGCCTCCACAGTCTGTATGCTTGCTTTAAGCTTGTTCAAACCAGGAAGTACCAAAGAGCGACTCTCGTAACTCAAAACACTATGAGAACCATCTGCAGCAACATTCAGCTCCACTGTCGACCCTACCGCAAGCGGCTCAGAGCGGTAGTGCACCTCAAAAAAGATGTTTCGCGGGGTCATATCACTATACGCTGTCACCATGTTGAACTCTGCCGCAGAGGTCGGCACGTTGGTGCCGCGGCTAACGCTAAACACATAATCACGCAAAATGAAGACCTTCCAGAGGTCGCGGTCCACAAGACCCACCGACTTGAGCTTGATGAGCCACAGCTTGTCCTCCGGCGATAAAGGCACCGAAGACTTGCTGCCATTGGCCAACAGGAAAGTCACCTTGCTGGGCAACCTCCCATGCATGGTAGTCTTTCGAATGGTCTTTTCCTGCCAGAAAAGCGACTTCGAGGTCGAGTGTACGCACCAAGTGACTGTAAGATCGTAAACTGCCTTCGAGAGCGGACTGGTGACACAGGGGTAGAGATCATCCCAAGACAACTCAGTGAGATCATAAGTGAGAAACTGTTTTATGAGGGGGTAGAGGAAACAATAGCGGTCGGCATCGTCTAGATTGTCGCTCACCGCAACAATCAACAGCATCACCGACTGTCGGATCCACGCGTTTGGATGGAGAAGAAGATGCACCGAGCTCTGCACCAACGCCGAGTACATCTCGAGCGCATTGAACCTTGGGTTGATCACCCGTGAAGACACAAACTGCGTGAAGATCTCCAAAACCTTCAACGCGACAAACTGCTCGGAGTCACTCAAGGTCTGGATGAGGAGCGGGAGCACATACTGCTCAAACAGCAACACCCCAACGTATGGGCCCACCTCCAACACCGCGCGCAAAAACGCAATGCGCAACTGGCTATCCGAGTCGTTCAAGTAGGTGATTAAGTGCGGGAGGATCAAGTCGTTGGTCTTGTCGACACCAAAGAACTCGCAAAGTGGAAGAATGTGCGCAAGAAAAGAGATTTTGACGCTTGCACTGGGGTCTGTCAAGAGTGAGAAGGCTAGCCCCTCAAAATCGGCATCGAGATCGTCCTTGCTGAGCTGTGTTCCGTCCTGCAAGCTCTTGGCCATATTCCAGAAGCGCTTCAGCACTGTCGCCAATTCAGGCAAGCATGCCGCAAGCGTCATCTTTATCATGTCTTTGTCTTCCTGAGGCACATTGAGGGAGAAAAGGCTTGTGAGCTTGGGCAATAGGTACTCGGGAAATAGGTGCACGTTGACCGGAGTAATGTAGTTACAGGCGGAGAGAAGGGATGTGAGGGCACGGAGTGCCATGCAGACCACCTTGGGAGATGCATTGACCTTGGAAGCGCTCGCACCAGGCGAGCGCGCAGCCTCGATGTATTCGTCAATGAGGAGGCAAAGGTAGGGGAGCGAGCGGTCCAACTTGCAGGCGTCGGATATGTTCCGTGAGAGGGACGAGATGAGGATGATAGCTTTGAGTTTGGAGGAGACTTGAGATACCGAGGAAACAAGGGATGAGACCACAGTGAGAAAAATAAGATCAGCACTGTCGATAGATGGGTGCACCATCTTTTTATCTTCACCTTGAGTATGCGCGGAAATGTCATTTTGTAGACTTGTACTTCTCTGTGATCCGTTGTGATGAGATCCTTTGGGTAAACCTAAAGGTCCGTCCATATCCACATCATGTCCCTCATTATTCCCAATCTCGCTGTTCTGTCGGCGTTCCACCTCCAGGTATATCATTTCCACCCTCTCATCCGAGCATCCTTCTATTGCACTGATAAAGTCGTACATATCGTAGAAGCCGTCGGGGAAACAGCGCCCCCTGTACCGCTCAAGCAAATCGCGCGCAGAAGGCCTCTTTTCTGGATCAACCTGGAGAAGTTCACGCACCAAACCCTTCATCTCCACATTCTTGATGCTCGACAAGTCCGGCACAAACTCCTGCCGCACGTACTTGAACAGCTGCGATAACGTGAATGTTGGTTCTCCATCAGAATATAACTCCGCTATCACACAACCCAAACTGAACATGTCCATTTTGCTGTTCAACAAGGCAGTATACTCACCGTCGTCAGTAAAAGTGGGCGGTTTGGATGTTTCCTTGCCATTGTAGAAACGCTCTGGTGCGATGTAACAAACTCGGCGGTCAGACGTGTCGAAATAGAAGGAGAATTGGCCGGGGTTATCTGCTGGAATGTGTGTGGGTTTGAAAGGCGCAAAGTCCGCGAGCATGAGCCAATTCCACAGTGTCACCAAAAAGTTCTCCAATTTGAGGTCGCCATGGCATACGCCGAGTGTGTGAAGGTCATCCATCACCTTGAGCATCTGGAATACCATGAAAAGTTTCTCGACGGGCTCGAGAAATGGCCGTATTGATATGCGATCGTAGAGGTTGGTTTTGACCATTTGCCGTATGAGGTACGCAGCGCGGTCTGTTTCAATGATCTGATGCCATGGGAGACAATTGGGGAGGTTGGTGAGCATGCGTGACTGCTGCGCGATGAGATCGGCGGCTGCTGTGAGCGATATTGAGTAGCCCGCGGGCTTTATGAGCATCTTGATAATAACGAGATTGCCATTGTGGTCGAGTGCCTTGATTGTTTTGAGAAAACGCGAGTTGTTGATGGTTTCTAGGTGTTGATACTTTCCCAACGCGTCGATGTACGACAGGATTGCGACCGTTGGAGCGGACGGCGCAAGGAGAGATAATCGAGGACCCATAAATAAGAAATACTTTTTCTGATAGACACGAGCGAAGTGAGTAAACAAAAGGGTGATAAGCGACAAAGAAAGGGTAATTGTAGGCGAGAGGCAGGGTGATCATATGTATATAAACGAGCAGGCTCACCGACAGCGCAGCAGAATGCTGACTGACTTATTAGTTATGACCAACAGCGTAAATTGCGATAAAGGAAAAGCTACCACCGGATCAATTGTGAAGAGGGAAAGATTGATGCTGAGTATATGACTTAATCAGTAATGTATATCTGCACCCATGAACACTTCGAGCAATTAGTGGCCACGTTCGTGGAGGTAGCATCAACCGAATAGAAGAATCACACGTTTGGGAAGGAATAAATCTGTGACGTAAGATGAATAGAAAAGGTGAGTGCTGAAAACTTGGTAGTTCAATATCAACTGGGTTTACTCGGATACCCAGCGTGTTGGGTCGTGTTAGTATAAATCATATGTAGTCATCGTGCCTTCTGTGTTTTTTCTGTC
>PPJA03000033.1:0-48095 GCA_003707425.3 Kodamaea restingae
ACAAGCGTGGTTGCAAAGTATTGATTTCAATATACAGCCTTGAGCTATTTGAGGAATCGCTGACTATCATAAGAAAGGGCAAGTATCTGGGCTGAGGCAGTGTCTATAGAGTATTTAGTGTGGGGGTGCAAGGATTGGCTGCAAATGGCCCCCAATGGGGTGGGGGCCATTTGAGGGGGGTGGGGTGCCCGACGGGGTGCCGGTGGAGAGGGGTGACCAGCGGGGGTGGCTGGTCAGGGGGTGATGGGTGTGGCAAAGGGGGTGCCACACCTGTCTATGGATTTGGGTGGGGGGCGGTTACCGCCTCCCACTCTGGACGATCCTTACGGTCAGCGCGTTGTATGATGGGGTGCAATGTTATGCAGGTTCATGTACACCCCTTGCATAATATGCAGCTGAAATGTGTTCACTATGTACCTAAAATTGCTAAAACCCAGGTTTCTAACACCCTTAAAGTAGCCAAATAAACACCTGACTGTTCTAATTTTACTGGATATTTTCATTGATAACCCCAGCCTTGAAAACTAACAAATCTATTTCAATTAAAGATGTTTCTCATGAAAAGTGTCTAGCTTTTGTCGCATATGAGTTTATTAATGAAACCCGGAGGTTCGATTATTGAATTCGTACTAAATGTTTCTCATGGGTGCAAAATTACGATGATCAACTACAAGAAAAACCCCGGTGCACTTTCATAAACCCGTTGTATTATTATTTGAAGATGTAAAGGACACGCAGAGCAGTCTATGTTGATTTGCTGCCTGAAATCTTCCTTTGCCTTCGCATGTTACAGGATGCATGTTATCTAAGACACACCACTTGGGTTCTAATTTGCTGAGCCGGTGTTATCACTTTGTGGAATCTTCGGTATGCAGATAGAATGAAACAAAACTTATCGGCCGAAGCTTTCACCACAACGAGAAACTAAATCTGCAGGAAAATCGGAAATAAGACCACATGGCTCAACTGTATGATGATGAAGTCTTGTTACTGATTAATAAGCTATATTTTTTTTTTTCTTGCATATATACGGACAATTCCTGATATTTTAAAAATACAAACCTAGGACTTTTGTCGAAGGTGAGGATTTCAAAGTCTTCTTTTAATGGATTTTAATGGAAGTAAATAATTATTTAAACATATTAGTAAGAAATGCTCAAGGTTTGACCATACCTTGAGAGACAACTGCAATACCCAGTGACCCCGGCATTTTTCAAGATATAGGTAATGATTCAAAATACTCCACAACTCTGTTCGTGAAGGCTATTTAACTCAGTTAGAAATTCCCGAAATAATTCTACAAACGCTTTATGCAAGTCTTAAATTGTCAACCGTAAACTTAATCTTATCCAGTTTAATTTTCATCTCTTTTTAAATATGTGCAAAGCCAGCTCACCACTTGGATATCGCATGCTTTTCTAATTTCACCACACAAGCTCGGCAGCAAAGAGCTCTGATTAGTCAAACCTCTTTAACTCAATTTGCTCTTCCTCTCTCTCCTGCCTTTGTGCACTCTCCATGCGAAGCATCCTCTCAGCAGTTACCTTTTGATCACCAGACAAAGTTTTCACAACCGCCCTGAAGCTCTCCGGTGACTGCTTCACCAAAAACATCATACGCTCTTGAAGGTACTCCGAGGGAAGTGTGCCATCGTGCTTGACCAAAAGCGGCACCAACACTGAGCAAATTGCAGTGAGTTTATTCTCGTCCTTGATGGTGTTGGTGAAGAGGAACAAAACATCGAAGAAAAGCTTCTTTTGCGTAACACCCGGATCATTATTCAACCTGAGTACCAACTCCTCGACAAGATACCTGACTGCGCGAACAGGACGCTGCAGTGAGTATTGTAACAACAGCCGGATACACTGAACAGCAAAGTCCAGGTCATGTTCGGTCAAGTCAACCAATGAACCCGCAAGCTCAGCCGACTCGGAGTCATTAAGTATAACATTGCCGCTAGTCACCAAAACAACAGTCGTCGGAACCAGACGAGAAATCTCATAATGTTTCCGAATGGTTGCAAAAAATGTTGCAACCAAATCTGGCAGTGCAACCATGGCGATATTTTTGACATGAGGAAGCACGACCAGGACCAAACGATCATTGCCGTAGTCGTAGACCTTTGAGAAGACAAAAAAGAGGCACGCGTGGAGGTCTGGCTGAACCGAATCTGGGAAGAGCATCACAATATCAAACAACAGCTGCAAATTATAGCGGAGGACTGCGAGACTGGAAGGCAAGTCTGCGTTTTTGAGCGTCAAGCGGTGCGATTCGCTGCTAGGGTCGTAGTCTGTGCGTAAAAAGGGAAGCATGCGGAAGAGGGGAAGCATTGCCACTCGAAGAAGCTCGAAGGAGTGAACAGAACTGGCTTGTTCTGATGACTTTTCTTCATCCGTGTGGTCAATTTCTTCAGATTTCCTAGCTTGTCTTAATTTCGATTCAGTTCTTGCCATCTCGGAAACTACCTCAATCACACCCTGCTGCACCTCCAAGCTGCCGATTAACACTAATCTATCCAAAAGGTCCACAACTTCTGCGAAAATCTCCTTCGCCAAGAGCATTTCCACAAGTTCTGGGTTGCGCACCAAACGTGCCATAGACGACAAAACCCTCAGCACATCCTTATTGCGGATAAGCAGCTCAACACACTGACTGAAAAGCACAAAGAAAAACAGCAGGTCACCAATGGTTGGCTGCGCGGCTAACTCAATGGTCAATACAGAGATGAAGTTGATCCAGTAGTCGGAATAGAGATCCAACTCGGATGAAGAGGAGGACTCATAGACATGTGAACTACCCTTAGAAAGACTCATCCGGTCAGTTTTTGCCTCGCGATCACCCGTCACCTTGAGCGATGAAAACTCGCGCAAGACCAAAATCCACAAAGATGTGAGAAGTTTTTGGTAGGTGTAAAGAGTCAGTTTGAGCTCCAGATCAGCAGAGTCAGCTAAACCAATACGGAGCAATGCCCAACAGTTCAATATCGCAAGTTGGATACTCTTTCTACCGTACTCACTCATGTTGTCAAGATACCCAAAGCGTAAGAATTTACCTGAAGAGATTTCCTCAAGGAGATAGATCAACGTGCGTAAAATACGTTGTTTCGAGTAGTACTTAATCCGAGGGAGGTTGATGAAAATCAGACAAACGTGGATGGTACGCACCATAACACTCACATCGGAAGTAGCACTGAAACAAGGCATAAGTGCACTGATAATCTGTGCTTGCTCTTGTTCAAGAACAGAAGGCGCTTCGGATTTTTCCTCCCATAAAGGATCGGGTCTGTCGCCAAACAAGTCCAAAACACTTCCAAGGACGGCAACTCCGCGCAAACGAACTGCCTGTACAGGAGAGGTCAGACCAAGGAAACACATCTTGACAATATCTGCGATTTTGCGCTCGAGCTTCACAGTCATTTCTTCGTTGTTGCGCGCAGAACTAAGAAGTCGCTCCATTAACTCAAAAACGACAAGTTTGAACTCCCAAGTTATTGGTTCTGTATCATCAGCTGCCATGTTTTCATCACTGGTCACAATACCTTCGGCTTCTTCGTCATGGAGCTGCACCTCTGCAGTTTTCTTTTCACGTTGTGCCAAAGGGAGCAATTTACGCAGGTAATTTGCAGCCAAAAATGGCCCTGTGAGTTTACGTGCCAGCAGACGGAACAAACCATGGAGAGTTGCAAACCACGAGGCGTTCATACTGGAATCCATCCACAAGCCTAACAAGCGTTTGAGTGAAGAACATGGCTTAATTTGCATGGCCACCCATAACATGCGGCGAGATTCTGGTGAGAGAACCGAGGGTCCACAAAGCTGAACAAGCTCGACATAAGTCTCGAAAGCAAGCTCGTAGAGCTTAGAACTCGTACAGAATGGGAAGAGTGCAGATGTGGAAATTGTCGTGGGCGATGGAGTGGCGCATCCGATTTTCATATTTCCAGATATGATGGTATTGAGGAGATTTGCTATCCACTCTGGCAGGCATAATGTGCGGTCAAAAATAACAAGTTCTTGGAGAAGACCAAGAAGTGTAGAGAGTGCAAGGTAATCTTGGGATGTTTGGAAGGAGGTTCCTAAAGAAAACGAGACGATGAGGGGGAAAAGAATAGAAGATGAAGTGCTGGTCTGGTTTGACTTGTTACTCTCAGTGTCATCATGCTTGCCATTGTCATCCTCATTGTCATTTTCTGTATCTTGACCATCTTTGTTTCTCAAATTTCCTATCTCAGGCCCCAATGACCTCACACAAACCCTCAATAAGCAAACACTGTGATCCGCAACACTGTACGCAACACGCCAGTTAAGCAAAGCGCGATTGCTAATCTCATATCCGTACTGGTTGTCTTCAAAGCTGCGGTACAAGCACTGTAATGCCTCGTGAGTGTACTGCGTGGCAGTGTTAGCATCGAGTAAAACCACCAACGATCGAATTGCATAGTAGTGCACTATTGGATGTGGGTCAGCAGCTAATTGGACGGCCACATTGAACACACTTTCAAATCCCTGTCTAGTGTAGGCATAAACATGCGCAAGCTCGAGGATTGCACGGCCACGGGTATGCGCAGACTCATCAGTCACAATTGCATGCACACGTGAAGCCTCCGAGGCTGCGGCATCGGCAGTATCGAGGAATTTGTGCGCATACCCGACAGTTTGGGCATTTTTCGCAACCAAAGTAGCGTCCTGCACGCAAATTTTTGCAGCTACGTCCACAACTGCACGGGCAGACTCTCTTTCAAGCTTGTGGTTGTTGTGTACAGCATTTTGTAACATACCGTGAAGGGCAAGTGTCGTGTTGATGTAGACAGCACGCAAACGAACGGAGTCTGCAGATCCAGTGAGGGATGCACGCATCAGTTCAAGGATCGAAAACTGGATTTGCGTGGAGAGGAAAGGGAACACGAGCTGGAAAAGATTTATGGAGAGATCAACCAACGCAGTGGTAATCGGGGGTGGTACCGAGCCGTCCAAAAGCGAAATTGGGTCGTAAAGGATGGAGGTAGGGGGATGACGCGAGAAGAACGAGATGTCCATCGATTCATTACCTCTTTCTTCCCCTTTTTCAGCATTTTCTCTTCCACTAGCCACTCCGTACCAGTGTGTCAGATCGTCATTGAAGTAAAGAGATTCCGGGGTTACATCAACCACAGACTTCTTCTTCTTCTCTCTCTGTTCTCTGACGAAGAGCTTTGTATCGCTGAACAACTTGACCACGAAAAGCACCATATTAGAGTTGATGTCGTGCTTGCTGACCCCTGCGAGACGAACAAAACACTGCAACAAGACCTTCTTTGCATACAACACCAATGCCACCATGTGATGGTCTTCCGGAAGAGCGTGAGAATACGCTGAATTAGAGAACAAAATGTTGCTGAGCGAGTCCACATTGTATGTAGTGGTAAGGAAATCTGTTGCAACGCCCTCAACGTTGCTCTCGAGATACGTGATGTAGTTGTAACTCTTTGTGAGGAGGAATTGCACCTGTTTGAGGCTCTCTGGGGTGAAGGCTACCGACCGTATATAAGAAAGAAGACACACGAGCGCAAAGTTGCGGAGGTGGAGGTTGTGGAGGAGGTTTTTGGAGGTCTCAAGAGATCCTTTTCTCTCACCAAGATACTGCGAAGTCAAAAGCAGCTTCCAGAACACAAAGAGCTGCGAAGTATTCAACTTGACAAACTCACTTTCACCCTGGAAAGTCATCAAACCTGCAAGGATAACCCAGCAGGCAGATGCGCGGAGGGTCTCGCCATCGTGCTTGAGGTTTTGGGTGCAAAAACTGAGAATTTTCACAAGGGTAGAGTTTTGGAGAAGCACATATGGCGTTTCGCGAATAAGTGACAGGAGAAGAAGGGCGTGGGACATGAGGCGTGCGATTTGGCCGTTTTTATACTCCTGGGAGACATGGCGGAATGCTGTCGAGATGAGTGAGTTAATTTCCACCTTGTTGGACAGGGCATACTTGAGGAGAGTATGAGATGCATATGTTCGAATATGTTCATTGTCGTTCGAGACGAGGAGGAAGAGGGACGAGGAGGTCGAGGAGGGGGGTGGAGAAGATGACGCAGAAGATGATGGCTGATGAATGTGATCGGTTTTCTCAGAGTACTCGGAGTACTCAGAATAACTTCCATCTTGGACTGAGGATGTGTGTATAGACTCAGTATCTCTGTTTCCTGGGTCGGTATTCTCCGTGTCTTTATCATTTTCATTGCCTTCATCTATATGTTTTTTCTGAACGTCGTCCTTCTCCTCCTTTCCATGTCTTTCACCTCTGCTCATCAAAACTTCCACAACTCTTAACAAAATACTGGCCTGAAAAGAGTTGGTCTGCGGCGAAATCTCACAGCCTTCTTTTCCTTTTTTTGCCTTGCCCTTGAACCAAATGCTCTCGCGCTTCTTCTTCACGCTCACGACTTTTTCTGACCGCTCACTGAGTCGTCCGCGCACATATGATTCCAAAACTCCATGTGCATTCGAGCCAGCCTCACAAACAACATACTCTGCGAGAGCACAGAATTGTCGGACCTGTTCCACTTGTGCACTAGAGTGCTGCCCAAAGTCCATGGGAACGGCTGCCAAAAGAGAGTCTAAAACCTTCTCTGCATTGGCTGCGAGAAAATCGCCGCTCTGAAGCTGCGTTAACTGGAGATAGAGCACGATAGCCTCACATATCAGCGCACGGACAAGCAGTACACTGGCACAGCTAGCTACCGCAGATTCACTGTCGTCGTCGTGCTCCTCAAACGCACTAGGATAGAGCGAAAGGAGGTAAACGGTGCCGTCGAGCTTCCCCGTCTGCACGAGACCTGCTGTCACGTGCGCGAGAGTTTCGACGGCTGCGGTTCGAACCTCGCGGGAGTGCGACGTGAGTGCTGTGACGATGTACTTTTCGTTTGTGGTGAGGAGATTTTGCTGGAATTGGTGCTGCTGAGCCATGAGCGATTCTGGGCTCAGTTTTGACGAGGCAGAAGCACCCACCAAACCCTCATAGTGGCCAGCGACCGCGAAAAGAAGTAAGTTTTTGATGCATAAGATGTAGTTCCGCTTACAGAGGATGGAGGTATCGGACGCGCTATCGTAAAGAACGCGTGCCAGCACATTTTTGCATGCCAACTTGAGTAATTTGGCGTGAGTTTTGTCATCAATGTCGGCTTTTGTGGCATTTTTCACTACTTCTGCTAGAAGGTAGACCAATAGAGGTGAGCATGTAGGCGACTTTTTGAGCACGCGGTATATCTGTGTGATTGCGAAGGATGTCAATGCCCCTAGCGATGCTGGAAAGTGCTTGAATAGGTCGATAAGAAGAATTACCGGTGAGTTGTTTTCATCGTCGATTTTCGCGAGAAACTCGTTGGCGATATCGTACGCTTTGGCTGGGTTGAGGGCATCTGTGATGGAACGAGATGCCAATCGGGCTGTATTCGTGGAGGTCGCCGGTGTGGAGGTGCGGAAGAGGTCGAGGTTGGTGGATAGGGTGGTGTTTTGGTGGTATATTTGGGAGGTTAGCGTACGGAGGGACATGGTGTTTTTTTTTAGTGAACTCGTAAATAAGACTGATCTGGGCTCTTCGCAACGCGAAATGAGGAAAGAATGAGTTAGTGAATGCAGAAATTGCTGAGTATGTAGTGAATACAGGGTGGTGAATTAGCAATCTTAGATTGAGTTGCGACGTTGTAAAAGGATATTAAGGGGTTACTGAAGAATGTGACGGTGAATTGAGTTGCATTTAGAAATATGTGAGGGAACACATACGAAGTCTAACAGCAGAGACCATTTTCGGGGTGTAACTCGAGAAATCTGTAGATATCTCTAGGACCTCAGTTGATTTAAAGTCCGACGGTGTTGAAGCCCGTTGAAATATGCAGCCTGCATATAAAAGTCATGAGCATATTCTGGTGGTGTAGTGATTAGGGGGAGTTCGAAGGAATTGTTGGGGCTTATATTTGCCAGTGAGATAGCGATTTGAGTTTAGTTTGTGTAGACGAAGCCTGGTATCGAGAAATGGCATGAGAATTGAACAATTGTGTGAGTTAATGTCCATGGCGAGTTAAAGATGGGTATTTTAAGTGATGGTTGAAATGTCTTCGAGGTAAATACCAAATGACGTGGAGGTGGCACATAATCTCAAAGACTTTTGTTTTATGCGGTTCAGATCAGTAGCATTAATCGCGATTATTGGCTATTCAAGAAATTCAAATTTTGCAGCCATTATTTTGTCGACAATTAATAGTGTAACGCAAACAGGGCTTTTTCAATGGGTTAGGGGACTAGCTACTTCAGTATGAGTGTTATGTCGCGCTATGGTGAAGAGGAACATTTTGTGAAGCAGTTAAATTTGTGTACTTTATTAATAACCGAAGAGTTTCATTCAACTGAAAAGGTTTGAATGAGTTTGGACAGGAGCTTATTGAGTGCCTCCATCTTCGCCAAATATGATTAAAGTTTATGAACACTGTTCTAGGTACTGAAACTATTAACCGAACGTACTTGCATAGAGGGTACGTACACATCGGTTTACAGAAAAATGAGAGTTATTCAAGTCTACCGAAATTCACAACACATTGTGCAAACGAATCAAGTCTTCCTTGGGAGATTAAAAACTCCAAAATAATGGCTTTTTACCGTGTCTTGAAGTGGCATAAAACTAGACCAAGACGAAATTCCCTAAACAAAATCGTCTCTGAGAGAATTCATGCTGTCATTTAAATATTGGCGAAGGTTTCGAAATGGATCTTGTGATGGCTGAAAATATATGGTTTTTATCGGTATGTTTGCACACGTCCTCCTTACTCTGTCTGGTCGCGTTATAACACCTTTTTGGGTGAATTCCAGCCTTCCTTTAACCTACAGTGTCATTAGAGAACTTCTTGACTCATTTATATCAGATATAGCCCGATATTGTTATCTAGACATTCTACCCTCTATTATATATTCTCTATGTTGCATTACTAGACCCCCGAATTGAAGACTCTCAGTTGTACCCTTTAACAGGGCTATTAACAAGGGTAGCAAAAAACCATCAGTCCCAAGGCCCATTGGGTCTCGATATGACGATTGTGCGGATGCTTCTTGTCCATCAGGTTTTCTTGAGTACCTTTTCGTTGAATATGCTAGACTTAGTTAATATTTATCTTCACAGTGTGATCATTAGTCGCTCTAATTCTATTAGATGTTGCTTCCAAAATAACAGGTTTCTGCATAATATTTGCATGTATAAGTTATAGGTTGCCACTTATCAGTTCATTCTCACACGATTTTTTGATATCGTTTCTGAAAAACAGCTGTCATTAATTAACATTTTGGTCTCATTAACTCACTGATGTTAACAGCTGTATATTATGGATGGTTGCATTGGCTGCTTCGGCTTGAAATTATAAGTATCTCTTTGAATACCAAGTGGCTCACTGAATGCAGTAGTATTTTCGTCTGTCCTTGTTCTGACATCTTTACTCAGTAGTATCTTTGTACCAAGCGCTCATCACTGATCATCTCAAAATCGTAATCACTAACTTATCTCTTGTCATCGTAAGTTTTTGCTGACTTCACCTCTGATAGATTCAGCTCGGAACTAGCTCATGCTCAGGTATCTCTTCACTACAAGCTCGCTGCTCGCTGGCTCCTGCAGCTCGGAGATCGGCTACTCCTTCCGCCACATCTTCAACTTCGACCTCTTCAAACCCAAACTCACCACCCGCTCAGAATTCGGCGAACCCCGAATTGGAGAGAGTTCAATTTGCGGCTTCTCCATCCTGACCTTCTCCTTCTTCACGCTCCCGCGAGAATTCGACCGCGATCGCAGGAAAAACGAACCGTCGCCCAGTGAATGCACACCACTATCCATCAAGGATCTGGTATTCAAACTCGGAGATTTACCACCAAAAGACTCTAGAGTCTTTTCTGACTTCACACTCATAGACCGGGCAACACCACTCCTACTCCCATACATCCCGTCAGCTCTTTTTACATCCTTCTCAGAACCTTCCTTTTTACCATCCCTGAAACCCTCGACGGTGGTTTCCGTGGTGCTGGTCGTAGTGGTGCTCTTCAAGCCTGAAGAAACTGTCGATGTCTTCATAAACGCAGTCATTTCCGAGGTCATCTCATGCAAACGCTGCAAAGACCCGAACTTACGCATTGGCGGACCCGCATGGAGCACCTCCCGCATGGATATCACCAGCGTATCAGGGGATCCCTCCGAAACACTGAGCCTGGCAATTGGGTTCTGGGTGCCCTTCGTAGTCTTTGGCATATCATTATCTGTTCTATTAGTTTCTTGTGTTCTTCCAAAATCTTCTGTTCCCGTTTCCATTGCCTCATGCATTCCGTGGACTGTTCCATCTCTTCCGTTGGTTTGCTCCTGAGATTCACTTCCGTCTTCAAAATTAAGCCGGCCCTTCTTTCTGCGACCCTTCATGATGCCTTCTCGTTCTTTGTGGCCTCCTTCCAGAACAACCCTTCTTCCTCCCTGTTCGCCAAAATCCTCAAATCTCTCCCCTAGACTCACGGTTCTGTTCGGGATGTCGGGGGACCTCGGCGATTTCGGGATCTTTGGAGACATTTTGATTTCTGAAACTATCTTTGGAGACTGTGGCAATATGCTCTTCAAACGCTCCTCCAACTGCTTGACTTCATTTTGGTAATTCCCAATGTATAGCTGTTTTTCTGCGCTTGTTTTGCGCTCTCTCTCCAATTCGCTCTCCACCAACGCCAATTTCTCCAAAAGCTCGTTGTTAAATTGCGTCGTTAAGGCCAACTTGTTCTGCACAACACGGTCGTGCAGCTCCATGGTGTCGTTTGCGATCTCGATGTTGACAATTTGCTGTTTTAAGTTCTGGAGCTGATCAGAATGCTCTTTTGCGCGGTTGTGCATCAGGTCCTGGAGAAGATGGAGTTCTTCTGTGAGCACCTGGTTTCTTCTATTAGCCTCGGCCAATGCCGCCTGCGCAGTTTTCAAAGCTGCCTGTGTTGCCGAGTGTGTGGCTTCGAGATCCGCGAGTTCTTCCTCTAGCGCTTGTTCCAACTCTTTACTAGATTCCTGGAATTCACCGAGGACCGACTCGAGGTCAATGATCTTCTTAACAAGCTCCTCGCGGGGGAGTGCATCGAGCACTGCACGAGTGTACCTCCCTGGGGTGAGGGGCAGTGCGTTGGCTCCAGGCGTGGGACTGTCCATGAAAAAGAAAAAAGCGCGAACAGACGAATTCTAGAGTGAGAACCAGATTAATGGTGAGTTGAAGTTATCGAAGCGGGTAGAGACTGATTGGATGGTGGGGAAATTACGAGCCGAGTGAGCGAGCGAGCCAGTTGATTGATTCAGTGAGTTATTTGAGTTAGTTGATTATTAGTGGGGAGATGACTTGTGGGGTTAAAGTTTCGTGTATTGAATTATAGAAGAGGTGATGGTTTAGAGCGTTCTCAATAGAAGATTATAGTGAGGTTGCATGTGTATTTAGGGGCATATTTGCCAGTGGGAAGTGGCGTGGGTAGATTTTGGGTTTAGCAAGGATGAGTGAGATGGTAGTGGAATTATAGTGAAATACTATCAATATTTGTGATTTTCTAGTGAACCCATTAGTGGGCTCTTTAGTGAGATACTGGCGATAATTGTCAGCAGAAAAAGATATCGGGGTTATTGAGCAGATATCAGTGAAGGTGATTCGTGCTGCGCAATGTTTTAGTTGATAATAGTGGTATTGGTGGGTAAAATGACTCTACTGTGTCTTATTAGGGAGCCAAGTAGTGTCTTATTAGGGAGCCAAGTAGTGATTTTTTAGGGAGCCAAGTAGTGATTTTTTAGGGAGCATAAAAAGTTTTAGTGGTTTATTCGGTTTAGTGTGCATGTTATCGAGTTAGTGTGCATGTTATCGAGTTAGTGTGCGTGTTCTACGATCACAATAATGAACTGATTTAGTAAAACATCGTAGCGAGTTCGTGGTGCCAGTATACCTTATTAGCAAGTGTCTTGATCAATGGGCGGAATCGTATCATGTGACCGCTATACTAATGGTCGCTCAACTTTATCAAGATTTACATTCCTCCTAGTAAGTCTTGGGGTTACTGTGAATGAAATAGTGATCATTTCTGGCCAGATTCGCTGTCATTTACAATATCGACCGACTTGTACTAGAATAGCTTTTGTAAAAGTACATAAAAATCGTTTGTAAGGACCATAGGACTATGAGTGCATATAATACACTTCTGACAGACGTCTGACCTGATGCATTTATCCTACCAGAGTACCAGTTGGAGTTTAAAACCTATGCATCTGCGTGGGATGTGGGAATCTACAGTCCTTTCCTAAAACACCTCACATACGCCACCCATCTTCACATCCTGTTTATATAATCGGCATACAGACCCACTCAAATAAAGTCAGTTGCAAGCTCCTTCTAGTTAAGAGAGAATAACCGTTTTAAATCTATTTGGTATTCCCTTTGATTCATAATTATACGTTATTCATGCCTTTGACTCTTTGTTCTTGATATTTCAAGGGATCTCGATTGAAACTGACGGATTCTAGGTTTCTTGTTAAAGGACTTTTTAAGGTTTCCCCTGTAACTCTTTTAATGCTCCACTTGATATACTGTCCCTTAAGATTCTGGTTTGCTTATACTCTTTGCGTCATCATTATACTTTACTGTTAAGGCTGGATTACACTCTTCTGTTACGTTCTGGTCAGATTACACTCCTTTAAGCTTCTCGTATGATACCCTTTTGTACGAGTCTGGTTTGATCGCTCTGCTCTTTTACTTACTCTTTCATTAAGGTTCTTGCCACTCGTACTACTTAGTCTTTTGTTCTCGCCTTCTTTTTTTTCCTTTACAATTACCCGCCCCATCACCATTACCCGGCAACACGGCTGCAAATGAACCTGGAAATCGGAGGCGCCCAAGCTTTACTTCTGCTTGGCAATAAGGAGCCCGAAAGATGCGATTCGGATACAGAAAAGAGAAGCCGAGCTACAAATGAAAACGGAAGATCTCAACCAAGATCATTAAGCACATCCATTAATCGATCGTCTAATGGCGCTCCATCAATCAGTACATCATCTACTACACCATCCGTTAACGCGTCCTCCCCTTCTTCCTCCACCCCATCTCTCTCTAACGAAAAAGACGCCACTTGTCGCGATGAAAACTATTTCGACAAAGACTATTTGGATGAGCGCATGTTTGCGAATAAAAGCGAGAAACACGCGGAGTTTGGGGAACAACTTGGGATAGATAACTCAGACCAGCTGATGGACAGCCCACGCATACACGATTACGATGTAAAGGAATCAGCTGATCAAAGTAAAGCAGCTAGAGGCACCTCAGAAAAGAATGCAAAGGATAGAAAGAATGGGAAGGATGGAAATAATGAAAAGCACTCTGATGAAAGTGCGAATGAAAAGCGCTACCAGCATGGTGATAACAACGGTAATGATAAGTCATTTGAAAAGATTTCTGAAAAGCCTGAAAAGAGCTCACAAAAGAGCTCTAACGACCATCATAACATGGATGGCCCCAATATTGAAGAATTTCTCCACAGAGAAACAAAAGCAGACAAAGATGCGAGCATACTTCAACACGAGTCCGACTTCTACAGTGAAAACCATCAAATACATGGAAATGAGATGAACGATAACCACAACCAGATGAATGGAAATGAGATCAACGATAACCACAACCAGATGAATGGAAATGAGATCAACGATAACCACAACCAGATGAATGGAAATGAGATCAACGATAACCAAAACCAGATGAATGGAAATGAGATCAACGATAACCACAACCAGATGAATGGAAATCAAATGAATCAAAGCCACCTCGACCAAAACCACCTCGACCAAAACCACCTTGATGAAAACCAACTTGACGAAAATCAGCAGCTCAACGACGCTGTAGAAGCTGCAGTCATGCGCTATGTAGGCGGCTCGCTTGACAAACGCAAGAGAAAAGTCGATGACTACGACTTCAACCAATGGACAGGCTTTTTGGAGGTTGAGGACGACTATGAATACGCACCAAAACGCAAAAAGCGGAACGATACGCATGAAATCGACCCTGAACTTGCCGGTTTAGGTGCCGAGCACGACCAACTCGTAGAAGCTGCCATTCTTGATGCGCGTGAGCTTGCACGCCAGATAAATAGCGACCTCGACTCCGATATGACTAGTGGCGTTACCCCCCACCAGGCTCAGCAGGTGCTTGCTGCAGCCAATGCAGCCGTCCAGCAGGTTCAGGCCGAGGAGCTGCTTCTGGCAATAACACAACTCGCGCAGGCCGCGTCATGTCTTTCCGAGGAGCCCAAAAAGAACACCATACCGAAAGAGTGTGATTTTGGGCACATTCGAGATGTGGAGTCTTTGGTTCATGAAGCACTGGCGCCGGCAGTTGAATGGTTTTCACGCGAAGGGGATCCCAATTCGCGCGGGCCTCGTGTTTTCACAGAAAAGGAGATTGGTGCTGTTGATCACTTTATCAATGGATACTGCTATCTTCACAAGTGGACTCGTGAGGATGTCTGTCATAGGATATGGTCGACAGAACGTAAGCAAGATAAATTCTGGGAGTCCCTTACTCGTGTTCTTCCGTATCGGCTGCGTGCTTCCATTTACAAGCATGTTCGCAGACAGTACCACGTGTTTGAGGTTCGTGCCAAGTGGACAAAGGAGGAGGATGAGACTTTGAGCAGATTGGCCGCGGAGACATCGTGCAAGTGGAAGAGAATAGGGCAGATAATGCTGCGGATGCCCGAGGACTGCAGGGATAGGTGGCGGAACTATGTCAAGTGCGGAGCCAACAGGAGTTTGCAGAAGTGGACCGAGGATGAAGAAAACACCTTGAAGGACATCGTGAACACGATGCTCCAGGAAGATCTGAAGACTGTGAACTGGACGGTGGTAAGTGAACGTATGAATGGAGTGAGATCTCGAATTCAGTGTCGGTACAAGTGGAGTAAGTTGACCAAGAAGGAGAATCAGGCTCGTGCGGAGTATATTCTGCCTGGTACCAGAAGGTGGTTGATTGCGAAGTTGCTGGTTCTTCCGTACGAGCGCGTGGAGGATGTCAATTGGGAGTATTTGGCGCATTTGTGTGGCGAGGAGACGAAGGAAAAGTTGGAAGCCGGAGATTTGCTGGCAGGATTTGCTCGGATGAGAACGGGCGTGAAGGGGGGCAAGAAGATGGGCTTGGCTGAATTGATTTCGGCGTTAGGGGAAGAGAAGCGCGATGACCCAGCGAGTGTGGCGAGTGCCGCGGTGAGTGCGATAGCGACGGGGGTTGCTGAGCCCCAGGAGTACAGTATATGGAGATAATGCCGTTGATGTGATGGTGAAACAAAAATATTTAATGAGCTCCAGGTTAAGTTAGTGATGAGATAATCATCAGTAATGAGGCGATACGAAGGAAAGGGGGTCAGCATATTCTACAGCAATGACTTATTGGCCTATGATGGGTATCAAAGTTGAAATTCAAAAATGATATCTGTGAAACAGAAAACGTTAATGAGTTTAAAGGAGACTTTGCTCACTGTATAGGCCAGTTAAAAGTACTTGGGGTGGCATTAATGGGAGGTACGGGTGTTGTAAAATACCTAGATATATCAAAAGATAATATACACTGTGATGGAAAGATAAAACATGTACATGTATTGAGGCTGGAGTGGTGCGGCGGAAACGGAGATTGAGAAAGTAACCCGAGGATGATGAGATTATCCATCTTTCAACCTAGAAATTGTAATTCAGTGTTTGATTCATTGATCATTGCTTAAGAAAATCATGGTATTCACTAGTTTTATTTCTTCAAGGAGCGATAGCACATATGAACCTTATCGGGATATATATCTATAGAAAATTGGAGAGCGACCTGTGTGTGTATTGTAATGGAAAAGGGTTTTGAGGAAGATTGTGTATGAATCACATGATTCATTGTCAGATGATACACAAGATTTAGACAGAAGTTTTAACAGAGCACTGCTTCAGTACGTTTCCCTATGAGTTGAGCATTCTGTATTTGAAGCCCTCCTATGGAGGGGCTATAACGTCTCTGAAATAGTTGACAAAGATTAAAAGTCAAACGGCCCTGCTATAATATGAATTTACGAGAGTAAAATGCGTGATCTTGTGATTCTTTAGATCTTGATCTCAACAGCACTACTAAATTATCTAGCAAGCTTATCACTATACTAGGAGAATCAAAACCAACTCGAAAGAGTTATTCGATAATTACGCAGAAAATGGCACTTTCATTAGGCTTGTTTTCGTCCTGACCCTCAAAGCCACAGAATGACTTTTTAGTGAGTTAGTGAAAATCTCAATTGAATTCTTATGGCCACTAAGACCAATCTTGACCTCTGAGGTCGCCGATAATATTTTAACAAAAGGACAGCGACTCAGACAGGCAGTTTGCATTAGCTAGTATCGTAAGCACAAAGCCTAGTTAATAATTCTGTAAACAAGATTTCAGTTTCCACTACTTCTCACTAGAAGCTCAATAATTACACGCTAAAAAAAGTTTTCTACTCCCATGAAGTTCATTCCCTGTCCTTCTCTTGGAAGTTCCTCCTGGAAATCGGTTATAGAGTTCACAAACTGCCCAAGTTTAGAAGCCCTCAATAACATCTCCTTCTTTACTACTTCACATTTTCCGCTGCTTCTCCCTATTCAACTTTTTACTACTTTCATCCACCTCTCCACTCCCTATTTTCCACCCCACTAACTCCCCACTAAATAACAATTCCAATCATACCCACATACTTACCATTTCTTCCCAAATACTACCCCATATCACTACACATGATCCCTCTCTACTCGGCAAATCCTAACGAGAATCTTGCCAATCGTCGCTAATCTCTCGCAACTTCGTCAGCAGTTTTTCTGTACGTTGTCAGTAACAAAAAGTTCACTTTTTTAATCAACCATGTTACTCCCGCCCGACCCCAACACACTCCTCTCCCTATACAACCTATCGACACTCACCCCCCATGATAAATCAGACCTCAACCTAAACACCCATACCGTTGACTTCGATGAAATCCCCCAACTATCCAGCGAGGTCCAGTTCGAAATGCTCAGCAAGCTCGTCAAGACAGAAACCCAGGAATCATCACATCGAGACCCCGAAGACCCATTAAGAGGTCGTGGAAGTGACGTGGTATCCGAATTGATACGTAAAAACGTCATTTCCGGCCCCAATGACCCTGAAGTCGACAATTACCTCGTATCGTCGCAAAACTTTAACGCCAAACAGTTCTTAACAACAGTGCACCGCGACACTTCTATGGATGAATTGACACAACTGTTGAGATTTCTCGAGAAAAGCATCTCCAGTCAAACAAATGAGTTGCGTGCGGTGATCGACGCCAACTACATCAAGTTCATTGACTGTAAGCAGTCAATCGACAGAGTTTTGGTCAACTTCTCGGAGAGTAAGTCGCGAAGCCAAACCGAGCGGCAAAACCTGAAAGTTTTCAACCCCCAAAGACACCAAATCTCAACCAAACACAACACTTTACTGCTGGAATTGGAGGAGGCTATCGGAAACCTCAATACCACATCAGCGTTGATGATACGGCCCATCATGGACAATAAAGCACGTGAGCGCAAACTCAACACGTTGATCGAGTTTGTCAAGGCCAACTCGTTCTTCTTTGATCTTCCAAGTAAACTCTGGGGCTACGTGAAGGACAGGCACCGGGACGGAAATCAGGACCGGTTCATGGACGAATATAACCGTTTCTTGGAGGAAAGACTGCAGTTTCTCCAGCACCAGCAGAAGAAGCATGACTCGCGCAGAGCAGCAGCCGAGTCGGAAGAGGCAAAAATGGCCGTCGACCAGGAATATGCACTCACAAGCACTGCATTGGCCCGAGTATTTGAAGAAGTTGAAAGAGTTGCCGAGGTTTACAGAGAAATCGCATTCCGCGAGCTTTTGGCGTTGGATCACGTCGCCACCAATGCCCCGCAAACACTTAGACTGGGCAAGAGTGCTGCAGGGCTCACAAGTGCAAAGTTCATGGGTTTGGTGGAGAAGTTGCACCAGATGAACGACGATAGCGCGAACCCGATCCGTGACTTCCTCTCCAACCAGCTCGAAAGTGTGGCTGGCGAGCTCGAGGTGCAAATCAACAAGTTCGATGCAAAGTTTGCCTTCATGCAGGGTCGCTTGCACGATTACACGCAGCTGCTTCCGTCGTCGCGTGAGAACGGGTCACATGTGCGGTACATTGGTGAAAAGTACCGCGGTGTTGAGGACTACTTTGTGGCGTCGCAATCGCGGAGCGCACCGAACGCGCGCGAGCGCCAGAGGACTGTGGCAGAGGTGTTTGACAATGGTGCGAACCTCGACTTGCTGATTGTGAACGAGACGTGGATGGTGTTGAGCAACTTTGTGGGCTTTTTGGATGGCATGTTGGGAGAAAGTATGCAGCGTTTTTGCAGCAACTACGAGCACTACTATTCTTATGACGTGGATGCTGATGGTGGGCTTAAGGCGCGCTTTTATCAGCTTGTGGAGAAGGTGACCCATGTGTTGGTTTTATTGTTTGAGGATGAAAATGGCGACAACAACCAATTGGAGTCACTGCCCGCCAACTACACGCAATTTCTCCCACATTACACCAACTCTCTTTCTACAGTATACCACCTTACTGCTGTGAACAAGCGCATCGACCTGTTTTTGACCAAGTTGGGTAACTTGGTGGGAACTGTGGGGAATGTTGCTAATGGCACAGACACAAACAAGATGATCAAGCATTTGAGAAACACGCTGACGAAGGTGAACCAAAAGATTCTTGAGGCTGTATGTGCAGTTTGGGTGAATGACTGTTCGCAATTATATGACTTAGAGGACTGGGAGTTTTCGGTATTCGGCGAATCCAAGGCAGACGTGCCCACCCACACCAAGTTGGTTGATATTGTGCAGTGCTACCAGGAGTACATGTTGAGCAAGGTACACGAGTTAGTGAACAGTGATGTTGAAGGTGCAGTGCGTGTGGTGAATGCCCATGCTTCAAAGCGTATGTTGGTGTCGATTGAGATCCAGTTTATGCGCAGTTTGAGCATTATTGTAGATTCTGTGATGAAGAGGTACATGGTGGATAAAAACGACCACAAGAAGCTTTCGCCAACGCTTTATAAGGTACTTACCATGAACAACTTTGACGAGTTGGCCAACAAGACGTACCCTGGCCTCATGCGCATTTTTGACAGGCTCTTTGATAAGAATCTCCTGGAACAGAAGTTGAAGTTGTTTGCAGACATCGAGAAGTCCAGTTCTGCGGTGTTCGAGGACATTCTTAGTCTTGAGAAGCAATGGGTGCATGAGCGTGTGGTGAAACATTTTTTAAGTTCGCGCAACACTACGCTCCGTGTGGATGCCTACGTTTACGAGATCCTCATACATTTTGTCAAGTTGGTGCACACTGTGAAGCCGCTCACAGGATCAATTGTGTTTGCGAATATCGTTGATGATCTCCAGCAGAGCTTTTTGAAGAGTGTTTTGGACCAGGTGCGGCTGGTTCAGTTACTGGAAATGGAGGCAGCAAATGTGCGCTTGGGGGTGATGTTTTTCGTGCAAGTGTTTGAGCAGTCGTCATTGAGAGTCACTGAAGTGGGCATGAAGATTGCGGACAGGTTTATGGCAGGAGAGAGTGCAGAAGAGGAGGATGTTTTGGTGAAAAACTTGGAGGATTCAAAGAGTCAGTTTGATTGTTTCTAAACTGAACGATGGGCGAAATGGTTATAGAATACGAGCAGTGAATACACATTCAATAGAGATTTATTTGATGTAGAGTTTTATCTAAAACCTAAATTAAAGGTGAACTGAAATTTGGAAGAGACTTTGGATACGCTTGTTTCACAGCATGTCGGAGGGATTATGCAAATGCTGAAAAAACTGAAATTCAGAGATATAATTCAAATCTGAAATATGGATGACTTTCCAGTGGTTGAATTAAAAAGAGCTTGACCAACTTTTATTTTTGAAACTGTACTTATTGTGTTTCTTATTAACATGGTTTGATGAGAATATCCAGAGTTTTGTGTGGGTAGTCCCGGAGAGGGTGTTTATATAGTATGGTTTTTTTTGGTGAAAAGGCTGGTTTTCTCGACTTTTTGTTGTGACTGGGCAACTTCATTATCAAGATAACAGGCTTTGACATTAACGGACTTTTCTCACACTACTGTCTTTGTAGTTATCAGTGTGGTGAATACACACTTTTAGTTCTACCAGAACTTTACACTATCTCGCCTATTTGAAAAGAACTGTTATATCCAATGACTATCTCAATTAATTCCTTCAACATTGCTTAGCTTTTCGGCGAATTGCATCCGTTGCTACTTCAACTGAGAAGCATCCATTTCAAAGTCCTTTTGTCGCGGAGTTACAAATCCTTCTTTCCTTCTGGTACCCTAATCGAGTGCAGTCAACACAATCATGTAAGCAAAATATTCCCAATGCCATAAAATACCAATATATACACATTTCATACAATCATTCCACATTAACACTTTGACATAAATTTCTCGCTTACGCTTCACACAAATGTTCGCTGGTCTGGTTTGGAGACATTGCAGCGTTCGAAGACCACATTTTTCTTGGCAGATTCTTGGCAAATTTGCAGCCATTTACCTGTATAGATTTGGGACGCAAGAGAATAGGCATGTACACCATGATATTCTTCATTTGACGACTTCTTTGATGGGATTTCTTGAATGCACTCCGCTGAACTTTCAAAAAAGTTCATAAACAATCGGGAATCACATACATTCAGAATCACATACATTCAGAATCACATAAATTTTTCACTTCGGTACCTTAATTTTCATTGGATCCGATTGACACTCCAAACAAGCCATCGCAATACACTAACCTCATCAGCCTCAGTTATTCTTTGGCCTGTCCTTCACAGCTGATCTACACTTTAGAAAAAAAAATTCTCGGCTTGGACCCTATACCATCTCTTCCCCCCCGGGAAAATAGAATGACCCCTCGATAGTGTGTGTGGGAATGATAACTGAATACCATTCATCGAGGGATCATATATACATACGTCCAGAAAACATTATAAGCACGGCGCTATAGCAACGACAAGCCCGTGCGTACCTTCAAATAGAAACCATTAAGCATCGAAAAAATACTTGCTCCCAGCTTAATTACTGATAGTCTCCTTAACAGCCTGCTTCTCCTCGCTGGCCTTGTCCAGGACATCCGCTGTCTTGTCGTGGATCTCGTCAACACCTCCCTGCTCCTCGTAGATCTTGGTCTTTCTGACCTTCTCGAACAACTCCTCTCTCTCAGAGTGAGACAACTCGTTCTTCTTCTTACCCTTAATGTGGTACATTGGGTTCAACTTGACAAGAGTCATGTTCTTCAAGAATGGAAGGTGGCCGTGCTTCTCTTCGTAGAGCATAAGGGAAAGAGTAGCAATAACAGCAAGCCAGTAGATGTTGTAGGAAATAACAGAGCCGTAAGTGGCAGAGTTTTGCCATCCCAAAAGAGCGTTGAACACATCCCAACCGTTGTCGGTCTCTGGGTTACAACAGTTAACGTGCCAAACAGACTTGCTAATGTCGTAGGTACCTGGGCCGGAACCGTTTTCAGAAGCATCACCACCGGTCTGAACAGAAAGCAAGTGGTTCTCGAAGTACCAGATACCTCTGGACCACAAACCTGCGGAAATGAGGTACAAAATACCAGTGGAGAAAATCAAAAAGATCTGAAGCGAAATGGTAGAACCAGAGTAGTACAAAATAGTACCAACAGCAATACCGGCAATCAAACCACAGACAACTGGAAGTGGGAAAGAGGTAGCAGGCTGGTTCAAACCAACACCACCAACGAAAACAACAGCTTCCAAACCTTCTCTCAAACAGGTGATGAATGGAAGAATGAACATACAGTACTTCTTGGTGAGGAAAGCAAGGTTGAAACGGTCCTTCTTAGATGGAGCCTTGGTCAAGGCCAAGGCAAGCTTAACTCTCCACTTCTCCTTCATCTTGTTGATACGCAACATCGCAATACCCATCATCGAAATAAGAACGGTTGCAATGATACAAAAGATACCTTCCCACAAGTCCTCAGATTTGGACCAAATGTCCTTACCAAGCGTGTAGAAAGTACCGATAAATGCCGCACCGATAATGAGACACACCACCACACCTATCACCGCCCCTAGCCACACCTGCTTTCGCAATCTTTTGTACACCACAGGGTTGTCAGTGGCTCCACCTAAACCTTGCTTGAGGAACGCAAGAAGAACTGAGACCACCACGATGGCCTCCAATGCCTCTCTGAAAACAATGAAGAAAATCTGGACGTTAAATACGTTCACCATGTTTCCTGGGGGGGTTAGATGATGAAAAAGATAGGATTGTGCCCTCTATTTATGTTCTTCAGGAGTTGCGGCATATCTAAAAGATCGCAAAAAAGAGAAAGGGCTCAATTCATGGTACAAAAGCTTAAAAAATTGGACAAAAAATGAAAAGAAGATGGCAGAGGAAAATTCAACTCGATCTGGTTGAGCTGGAGAGCTTAAAACAGCGCGGAGTTATAGATTGGCAGAGGCATTCTACTTCGGCTACTTGGATTCTCAATTTTGAGTGCCCAATTGTGTCCATTTTTTCGACATGCTCGCCTTGTCTTTTCCATCTGATGCCGTACGTATTTTTTCATGTTTTTCTTTTTCCTAAGCCATTCCCAAAACGTCCACCGACTCGGGCATCCTCACTGCTTGAAACTTTGTACAGGCTACAGAGAGTCGGTATAGCTCTGTTACAAGGAATGTTGGCTGCGAATCGCAGCCAACATCTGTCAATCTGGTCTAGTTTTCTTGGAAGTGATGAAATTTCTTGGTACGGACACAAAATCAGCAGATAGAAAGTTCGAAGGTCTAAATGATAGCGCGACCAACATAAGGTTAGTCTTGGCCTAGTAAGTCGGAGACATCTTGGAGTAAGCGAGCGTTCTTCGATTTCTGGAAACAATGACTCAGGAGGTCCCACGAAGGATGTCAAGCACAAAAAGATATGTGCCAATTTCAACGTATAGGCTCAGTGATACGAGCCCCGTTACAAAAAGGGCTTTAGTTCAAAACTAATGTTTATTGGACAAATTTGACCCAATAGCACCGAAGTTATGCAAGTTCTTTGCGGTTAAATAACTGTCTGCATTAGCGCAGTGTCCATAACAAAAGTATGATGTTAACCACCGATACAGGTGAGCATGAGGTGAACATGGAATTGTAATTTCATGGTGAAGCCCCTGAGAAACTTCCAAGTGTAAAACAAGAAGAAGCTCATGAAAATCGGCTTACAGACTCGGTTAATATCATGTGCAACTTGGAGTGAAGCATGCCTAGCTAGAATTTTCACCACTTTCACATCATTTCAATTCCTTTGTCCGGTTGTGGTCCCTTATTCATCTAACCACTCGGTCATACGCTCATTGTTCCTGCTTATAGGCTGACTTTCTCTTATTTCTCATAAGCTCATCTTCACCTCATTTTCACCTGCTCGTGCTCATAAGCTCACCTGCATCCATTCCTGTATTTACTAGTAGATAAGCTCACTTTTATTTTAACGCCTCATATACCTAACTTCCCAAAGCTGCTGCACTCATATACCTTGAGCATTTCTGCGATGGTGTGCTCGCGCGGCGATCCACTGCTAGCCGCTTTTGTCAGAATTCGTATTAGTTTTGTGCTTCAGAAAGCCACTTCCGTATTTTTTTCGGCCTGTATGTCTTGGACTGTACAGAATGTGGCTTTTTTTTGATGCCCTTGTTGCATGCCATTTTTTTGTTGCCAGCCGTTCCCAGTGAATCATATTGTTGTACAGTTATCCCGCAACGGTTCTTTTGCGTTGACAAATCTGACTGGACATATTGCTAGGTCGTTATAGTAATACCGGATATGCAAATTTTGTGTTTGAATCTTACATTCCGCTTTGCAGTCTAGATTCCGCTTCTGCCTAATCCCGAGTAATTGATGGCACAGAGAAATGCAGTTTTCCTGCTAGAGTTTGTACTAGGGCAACGAGCTGATTTATGTAGCATTTTCTTTGTTATATGTTCCATTACGTTTCTGAGTACAAAACCTCACACAAAAGGAGATCAGATATCTATCAGCGGAGAGTAAGTTCGATAACTTAAGATAGCTTCGTATGGAAGGTATTAAGAAGACTTGTGAAAATGATGACGAAGGGGGCCATTGGAGAGATGATTTTCCAGTACCGCTCAAACTTGTAATGTCCTGGAGGCAGACTCATTTGCGAGAGTTGTAACTATTTGTAGGACATTTCCTTATCTGATGATGTCGCATATGCAAGTCGTACCCGAGCCCCGGCTATGTCGCATCCTCCATGTCGCATTCGCATGTCGTAGTCCCGGCTATGTCGCATCCTCCATGTCGCATGTCGCAGTTCTATTTCTTTCTCCATGCATCTATCTCCGACATACACGCTTCGCGGTCATGCCAGCCACGTAGATCGTGTTGCGACATTCAACGATTCCATTGTGTCTGCAGACAACAAGGGTAACGTCATACTATGGGACTTATCCAAAAGGCGACCAGCTCATACGTGGAAAGCACACAGTGATGCAGTTTTGTCCTTGCAACAAATTGACACCTCCCACATCTTGACGCATTCGCGTGACTCCACTGTCAGGATCTGGAAAATGCAACCGAAACACACTCCAGCACTTAAGGATGGAAACATGCAGGCGAAGAACACCACGGATTATCTGAACAATCCGAATATTACAGCATATGCATCGAATCCTAAGACCGATTATTCAGAGAATGTGGATTCTGATTCGGGGAAGTCAACGAAACCATCTACATCGAAGCCCTCGACTTTGCTGTCTTTTTCCGCCCCCCGCATAGTGTTTGAGCTTCCCGTTAATGCGCTCAACTTCTGTAATGTTATTCAGTATAAAGACTTTTTGATCACGCCAGCCACTACAGATTCCGAGAAATTCGATATATACCGCTTAGTCGGTGACACGGTCAAGCGTGAAGTTAAAGCATATAGTGTTTTTGATGCAGAAAAGGTAAACATGGCCAGTGAATATGAAAATGTGAAGACAGAAGATGAAAAAAATGAAAACTCGCATTTGAAAAACATCAGCTCCGATAACAACGGAATCATTAAAAACAAAAACATTCCCATCACCAACGAAGTTGAAGCTAACCCTTCGAACTCTAACAGTAAACCATCGGGGCTTTCTGCACTCTTCCAAAAAACTCAAAATGGCTGCGAAAAAAATTCTACCCTGACAAAACCAACTTCTACCGCCAACCCCGCTAAACCATGTTCTCCCAAAGGTAAAGCTTTTCAAAACCCAGGGCAAGCAGATGAGACCAGAAACTATGGTATCATTATGAAAATGGAGCTTGTGAACAGTGAGTTTCTTGCAATTGGCTTTGAATCTGGACATATGGCGATTCTACATATACAGTGGGACGACAACGTTAAAATCACACCTGTTTACTCCTCTGATGCACACACTCCAAATCCAATAACTGCTCTTGTATACTCAGGCACCCGTATCATTTCTGGCTCCACTAACCGTACGCTTTTAGTGCACGAAGTAGGCAAAGATGCGGCCGTTCTCCGTGTGAAACGCGGAGGTATTGGTGGATTGCAGGTTCTAGGTGATGAGTTGGTTGTTGGGCACTGGACTGGCGAGGTAGAATTGGTGGATTTGGGTGCAAAAGAGGGAAATGGTGGTTCTTCGACTATTTCCGAGAGAACTCTCCCCGCATTGGCAACGGTACAGACAGTAGTCCATGGTGAAGAGAAAAAACCCGAGACTGCAAAATTCACATGTATGACTTACTTAGGGGGTTCTACAGAACTGGAAGGCTACAAGGCAAGAATCCGGGCACGAAAGGCGGCTTTGTATGTGGGCTTTTCAGACGGGTTGATACGAGTTTTTAAGAGTGAAAGCTGAGTTTCAGCTTACTATTGCCTCAATGAAGCGTGAGATCTGAACTCTTGGTGACAAATTAGCAGATTGGACTGTTATTAAGAGGGATATCTAATCCAGTCGAGTTGATGTGACAAGCTAAAGTAAACTCTTTGACCAATAATGATGTAGAAGAAAACTGCATGAATCGACATGCGAATAAACGGCGCTATATATTGAAATCATTCATAAAAACTGAGATTTTAGGAGAAAAGGCTATGGATACGGCAAATAAAGTTCAAGTAAAACAAACGAAGTTATAAATAGAGTTAGTGAATGATGTATAAAGAAGTATGGATTCCAGGTAGATAAATAGACGAAACGTACAGACGCTCATATGGATTACAAAATATTGCTGCAAAGAATGGACTTAATATAAGTGAGAATACCCCATACTTCTATAATCATTTGTCTAGAATGTACTTACAGCTTTAGTACTAAATTTTTTTGAATAAACAAGAATCCTGCCATCAGCAAGTCGTATCTTCAGCAGTGAAAGTGCCCTGTCAAGGTGACGGCAGTCTTTGTCAAAGTGATGCTTAAATCACGCTTTTTTCACAATAACTGATGCTATAATAATGAGAACACTGTCGAATTATGGTCCTCTTGTTCCAGTACGTATCTTAATGCATGAAAAGCGCTTAATGCAGACTCAGAGTCAATATTACTATTTTGTTAATGGCTGCAAATTCATCTCAAAAATTTGGATCAGGCTGATATTTATTGCCCAACATGCAAGTTTCTACTCTTTTGGTCAGCTAATCCTTAAATATCTCTTACTTTGTATTTGTCAGAATCTTGGAGAGAACGATTCACTCGATGAGTTTTTGAATGCTGAGGAAAAGAACACATTTTGTAGTGCCGAGAACAGTAGCTATTGTGTTGAGGAGAGAAACGGCAAGTGTTTACAATCAGTAATTACGTAAACCACTATAAGTGCCTTTCACTTGATAGTACTCTCAATTGGAAATATGAAGAGTTTTTATAGCGAGATGTAATATTATGAATTTATTTACTCATACATAGACCGAGAATTCGACAAACGATTATAGAGTTGCTTTTGCCCAGGGCATCGGTGTGTTAAATGGTAGAGTTACTAGTAGCCTGCTGTCGCTCCCCTATTAGTGTGGCTAGTGCTACATTGTCACTAAAAATCCTCTTATGAATCCAAAACAAAAAGATAATTATTTTGGTTGTTGTCGCTATTCTTATTGCTGTTCGATCGGTTTTGACCAAAATTGATACCGCTTTCTGCTCTCTGCAGGCCATTATCAGTCTCTAAATGGTACTCCAGTTCATTTCTGCATCCACAATCTGCAGAAACTACACTGGCTTCCGCGTGAAAAAGGCTCACCATCGTTACCATCCTTCATACATTTCCCTCCAATAACTACGCTCTCACACCAAATCGTGAGGTTATTATGCGTTAACATTAATACCTGGTATATAAATTCCAACTCTAGTTCTAAAAAACTGCACTCCGTGAACTGCTTTTTATTGTACTCCCATTTGCAGCTGTATATCCACCACCCTAGATTTGTAACAGCGAGACTCACCTGACGTCTCAAACAGGACAGCTCATCAATCAGCCACCCTAAAAGGAAACATTCAACCCCTCGATCTGACTGTTTCTCTTGTTGTAAGACTTTCTGTTGGCCTTCTTCTGGGTCCCACTAGCGTTGCGTGCTCTGCCTCCGTACTGGTTCTGATTATATCCCTGCTGATACTGGAATTGGTTACCCAACAGATTGAACTGTCCATAGTTCTGGCCATATTGCTGTCCATAGATCTGACCCTGGTTTGGGTACTGGTTCTGGTTTGGATACTGGTTCTGGTACTGGTTCTGGTACTGTGTCTGATTCTGGTTTGGGTACTGGTTTTGGTACTGTGCCTGATTCTGGAATTGACCCTGGAACTGACTCTGAGTTCCGTATTGTTGGAAATGGGTCTGTGGCTGGAAGTTCAGCCCGAAGTTCAGTTTCTCAAACAGTTCCGACGGAGGGGTGGGACTTCTTGGCTTTTCCACCCAACTGTTACGGTTTCCAGGCAAGTTTGGCTTCTTGGGGAGCGTGGCCTGTGTTGGGGTAGATGGCGAACTGCTTCCCTCCGACACTTTGCTATCAAAACGCATAGAATTGCGCTTGTTCTTTCGGCGCTTGGACTGCACGGTGTTTGAACGCGAAATAGACAGAGTGCGTGAGTGTGTTCCGATACTAGGAATGCTTGCAGTCGTTGCTGCAGTTGGCACAGGTGTACTCTCCTCAGTCTCGGGCTCTTCAAACGAGCAGTTCAAAGCATCCATGCCTTCAGCCAACAAAGAATCGATGTCGACCTGAACCGAATTGTGCTGCTCAATCTTCTCGGCCAAGTCCGGGTGTTTCTCTACAAGTGCGCGCACAGCGTCGAGCAGTGCCTGCAAAGTGCCCTTGGCGTCCTCACCGTGGGCAAGCGCAGCACGCGCTAATTTGGTCACAAGTGCCACAACAGCACGGTTTTTCAACACATAGAGGTTGTCCATGGTACGACGCTTGTTTGTAAGCAGATCTATGAGCGCATCGACGTCCTTATCGTTATGGGTGACCTGCAAAGAGAGTGCATCGAGACGCAGTTCGTTTTCAGAACGGTATTTCGCAATCTCCTCTTGAAGGCGAGTCACTTCCTGTTGGTAGTGGGTTTTGTACGCTGCTTGGCCTGCAACCAAAGCGTCGTAGGCGATCTTGAGCCGCTCGAACTCGGCTGTCAGGCTAGCGCTCAGTTCCTGCAAGTTTTCACAACGAATGCGCATGCTCTTGTTGTTCATCTGCAACGAGTCGTTTGCTGCTGCCAACTCGTTGAACTGTTCCTCGAGGTCGGCAATACGCCTTTCTTTACGCTTCAAAAGCGCGTTGATCATGTCATTTTCGTGTTTCGTGTTGGCTAACTGGTCCACGATGCTTTCGTTTTTCTTGGCAGCGAGTGTGTACTTTTTCTTGTAGTCCTCCGAAGAGCTGCGGTGAGTTTCGACATCTGTTTTGAGGAGGTCGATCTGCTGGTGGAGCGAGTCGATGACTCTAGACGAAGGATTCTTGTGTTCCATGATGGATAGTTGTAGAAGGTAACCGGTTCTAGAATAGAATGAATCTCTGATAGAACTTCCCTGTAGTTTTATGTGTTGGAATTACCTGTGTATACCTGTTGTTTATCCAGATTTGGCAGCAGGTTTCGAAGTCTAGGTAATGCGAATTTGCGGATCGGTTCTTGACTCTTTGTCAATATGTGATCTGCAGTGGTATCGATGAAATTGTAAGACCTGTACGAGCAGTTGTATGTACTTATCTGTTCGTTTTGGTCTGTGGTCAAATGTAGGTGGTCAGTCTAGTAGAATCGGCCAAATACGTGTTATTGCCAGATTGGTCTGTCGATCTAGCGGTATTCAGACTATTTACGATCTGCTTTTTGTCGGTTCCAGAGCGTCTTGAAGGTCGTCTAACTGCCTTCAACTTCTTATGTCTATACGATTCGTGGAGCTTAACCAATTTATCACTTAATGATCAACTCAACACGACGTGTAATTTGTATTTTATTTTTCCCGCAGGAGCTCGACAATTGGACCTCGAAAGGGGAAGTGGCATTTTTTGATTTGAATGCGCCAACGAGACGTTTTACGAGGCTGACGCAATTAGACAATGTTGACTGAGTATCTTTTGTAAATATACCGCCGGTACGCGAAATGTGACTCCTATGAGCTTCTACAGTGTCGCGTCGACTGTTGCCGGTAAAGTACCGTACACTATTTATGTCTTTCTGTGTTCTGTTTACCTACTTGTTCAAGCGAAAAATACTACGCTCGTCAAGCGAGTGAACGCAAAACGAAGAAAAGATGCAGGAGAAAGGAGCAAGAGTGATAACTGACGACGAACGAACGGATCCTGAGAAGCGGTTCGAGAGTGGACTCACTTGCATATACGGCAGGCTCAATATGGTCGAGCTGATCGAATTGATTAGACTGATTGGAACGGTGAAATGAGTGCGGGGTTTTAAAGAGTGAAATTAGTAATTGATGTGACTGAACAATGAACTACGGTACTTGATGATGTATAGGGCTCAATGATGAAGCCAACAGTTGTTTAGGGTGATTTGTTGTCTAGGTAGTGAGCGGACGAAAAGTAAACGAGGAAATGAACGCAGTGGCAGGGAAGTGCAGAAGTGTTGACTAAGCAGCATATGGACAGCTGGTAAGTTCGGATACCTTGGGAATTCGAGTGACCATAGCAGTCCGGGTTCTCAACTCTGAAACACAGCTTATATTTAAAAAAAAAAAATATGATTCCGCCCAGGATCGAACTGGGGACGTTCTGCGTGTTAAGCAGATGCCATAACCAACTAGACCACGCAACCACATATATTGTAGGTGGAGTATTTCTTCCTCAAAGAGTTCAGCAATTCCAAGAACAAAGCCAGTTTAGCCTAAATCGTTGTCTTTTCTTATTCCTTTAATGTTCATGTTCTTTCTAGTACTTTTCTCTCTTCTTCCGTCAAGATATTAGAAAGTGGGGCCAAGTTCCGCGAAAAATTTCCTTCTGGATGCTGAAAACCTTTAGCAAAGCTAGAAGGCTGTTGAGGTACACGAACCAGATGATTTCGTTAAAAAAATAGGGACTGCATAAGTAAGATGGAAGTATATTTTAGAGGTTCAGAAACGTAGGATCGGGGAATTATGCTTTGTGATCCTAGAAATGAAGGACGGTTGATGCTTTAGGCGACATGCCTCAGGAAAAGAAGGTAGAAGAGAGTAATATAGAAGAATATAGTAGAAGAATATAGTAGAAAGTATTCACCTTTTGTGTTATAAACACCATCTCTCAATCACATGTCACGCTCTGGTCAAAGTCAAAGAGCAACTGTGAATCTTAGATTGTTCTCGCCTCGAGTCTATTTTTCCGCTTTCACTTTATTCGTGGGTTGCGCTCACTTAGCTCACTTGGCTTTCTTTGACTCACGCTTATCATGCATTTTCATGTTTCTCTTTAGATATCCGTACTTCTCTGTTCTTCCAGGGCCTGACTAGTTTTTTTAGGTCCAATTGTTAAGTTTCCTCCATCATTTGTGCCTTTTATGACTCTTCTTCCTTCATCTCCAGGTTTACCGCCTATTTCACATTCTTTGATCGGTGATGGATCAATCTATCCAGGTATCACTCTTATATCTCTCTGCTAATTTTTGTATCTGAATCATACTACGGGGTGAACTTGTTCTAAACTCCTTTCTCATATATCTTTGTTCAGTAGGTCCAGTACTTGACTAGCAAATCACATATACACTGCTTTACCTGGTAATGACAGATAATCGCTATTTTCATAGAATATTTCAGCTAACCTCTCTAGTGCTCAGGAACGCTTTAGAAACTACTCGTGGACCTTTCAAATATCGCTGCTTCGACTTCCCGATTGGGATTTTTTTTGCAACCCTTTTTGCAGCCAAAAAAGCACAATCTCATCATCATTTTCTGTCGATTTCTCACAAAAAGTAACTTGCTTGTAAGTCTAGTCTCATTTCATTACTCCTCAGCTTGAATTCTAAGTCAGGCTTTGATCAACTCAGATTCTCTGCAAATGAACCCTTCGCTAACAAAGACAGTAGCAGCGTAGTGTATTAGAATAATAAACAGCTCTTCGCTAAAACAAGCTGATAAATTATTCCTTTACTGCGCTGATAGAAAAAAATTTAACTCCGTCATCATTAGTTCTATAGTAACCTATGACTTACACAGCACTCAGTCGTCGTCAATACTACTTGGCACCCTCCATTTGATAGACTCATCACATATTAAGAGTAATTTATAATCTCTAGTTTGCGCTTCAAATTAAATTTTGTTAAAATCTGCAGGCAAAACCCATAGACTTCATAATCCCCCTCCACAGCATGCTCATCATCCTTATGGTTCCCCTCCCCGAATTTACACATTCCAATACAAAAGGCACCACTTGTGTTTGAATATGAGTCCAGTTTTAAATTATAGCAGTTCCCGTTGTTAGACCCCTGTAAATTTTTATCTGCATATAGGTAGACGCGACGTATAGAGGGGAGAAATTTGTGCCATACTTTTTATCTTCTTCCCATAGCTTTTCTGTTGTTTACTTTAGTTTCTTAGTACCTTTTACCAAAGTTTTTTGATCCTTTTGTTTTCTAACTCGAAGGCTTTTTAAACTTAGGTACTTTTATCCAGTGACTTCAACACTAGCCTTATTTTCAGCGAAAACTCTGTTCAAGATACCCCTTCCTCTACACTAGTTTGTTGTACAGTACCAACAGAAGAGTATCAGGTAATCTCCGTTGAAAGCCTTTTTGCATAGGATAGACGTTGTTTTCATGCCATCCTCCAACCTGACTATGTCAATCTCCGAACAGCCATTCGTTTCGAATTCCAACATGATTGAAAGTATTATTTCCAGATAACTGGTGGGTGTGCCATATAAGATGGCCAATATGGAAACAATCACTTCGTGGTACTGCTCGCAAGCTGGAAAAAACGCTCATTTGATATAATAACTTCATTTGCCAAATCTGAGTGCAACCAGTCTATATCTTTCATTGTGGCCATTTCCCCTGTCTAAAAATACAGCCAACAATGTCTCCGCGGGATTATATCACTGCGGCGCTTTAGAAGAAATCCTACGGTAGAATAATTTAAACGAGAAATACTAACGCGTAATTTTGTTCAAGAGTTCATGTTCTGTGTCGATTACAATATGCTGGTATAAATATTAGCAGATCTTGTCCAATGTAGCTAACCAGAGTAAATTCGCCTTCCCATTGCCCAAGCGTGCCTCCAGAAAAACGATAGAAGTAACCCGTAACCCCATGGAGGAAACAAAGGATTCATGGGTGCAAAAAAACTAACGTAAGCGCCTTTCTTTGTTGCATACCATGGTATTTAAATCTTATTCGCATCCATCAAATTTTATTTGACTTTAAAACTGACGCTCTGAGAAACCGGTATACTTTTTCTTAGCAATGGGATGCTCAGAAGCAATTTGCAATCACATACCGAACAATTGTTGTCGATAAGATTCTATTTCATCATCGTGCAGATGAAACATAAGAAGTTTTGAGAGGCTATAATGATCCAAATAGTGTATTTACTCGACACTCTGGGTTACGTCTCTGTAGACATGTTCGACAGTTCAAAATTAGATACAGTGATCATAACAGAAAATAGAATAACACGAAGTCTCTTGTTTTCAATTAAGAGAGCAACTTATGTTAAAGAGCCATTAGTGGTGTCTTAAGGCTCAGAAAATGTTACTCCAGAATATTGGAGCCTGAACAATAACCAGTTGGAATGTTGCGAAAATACCTGTTAAAAGCGGGCCTGATATCATGGGAATGTTTACTAAAAAAAGTTAGCCAATACTAGCCCTGCGAGATCTCAAAGAGCTTACAATTCGGTGCGTATACTTCCTTGAATTACATACTACTAAAATCTTGCCTCATCCGTTTTAAAGACTTCATATTTTCTGTATATCTTAACATTACTTCTAGCTTATTAACTACTTTTTACTAGGAAATTTCTTTATTGGATAGCCAATTTTCAGAAACTAGTTCGCTTAGTATTCTATTCTAAAAGTTTTGACTATGAAAAGATAGTTTGACATATTCGCGTTAAGGAATATGCATGTGGGAGGTCATGATACACAATTTGTAAAAGAATTTTGATCAACGATACAGGCACGTCATTATAAGAAGCTTAGTGAACAAACAAGAGTTCTGAAGTTATCCATATACTTCTAACAGAACATGTACGTCTAAGAGAATAAATAGTAACATAATACACAATTGTGTCTTTAGTAACTGATAGATAAAGAGTTATCAAACAATACAGGCACATATTTAACGTAATGGTGTGATCAGGTTGAGCGAATGGACACAAAATTATTATATTTGTGACTTCATACGAGAGATTGAGTTTATTCCTCATTTTTCACCTTTCTTAATAGTTGGTATCAATAGGTTTTGTTGTATAGAACACAATCTTTGTTTATTCTCAGCACATTTTTTGGCGCATTGAACTTCACCTAAACGGTACCCTTCCCTAAGCCATATTGTCAATTCATAAAACCCCGACAATTGCTAAAAACAGACTAAAACCAACACATTTGCTGGCCCATCCTTCTTTTACCATAAATCACTGAAGTCAGATCAATTCAGTCTATCTCACTTATCTGGCAAACCAATTCATACTTCATGATTAATCTCTGCAACCATCTCATCCCTCACATAATCCACTAAATCAGTTTATGGTCACTGCATATCAGATTAATCGTTTACTTCCTCAATGCATATCTGATTAATCAATCTGTCCAATTCATCCATCTCAACATGTTGTTAATTCTTATTGTCAACTCTTCATCATCAATAATCAATTCTCTGATCATTTCTAAAAACACAACACCGATCCTTCCCATGAGTTACCTTTCCTACCTACCCTTCACCCAACAATCACTACATATACAAGCCCAACTCAGCACCGCACTCTTACAATACATAGCTGTGGTGCAGCCCTGCGATGGTGACTCAGAAACGGACCTCCGCAATCAAATAATATGCTTTGTTGGACAACCCATCCCTCAGACAGAGCAGATCCGCATAATAGGCTTGGTTCAAGGCATAAAAGCATTTGGATCCTCATTCCAACCTACAACATCTAATAAAACAGTCATATCAACAGCAAATTCCACCATAGTCGCAATAAGTCCACAACAGAACTTCCTCGTGCTCGCCTCGATCTCCGGTCACGTGTCTGAGCACGTGCATAGCCAAATATGTGCGGTTCTTGAGGAGCTGTACGACATTTTCTCAGTTTTCAACGGGCATTTTTCTGAAATGTCGCGATCTGCGCTTAGCGACGCGACACGGGCCTTTTACCACGGGCTCTTGGTCAACTACAACGCGCAGCAGCTCCCAGTTCCGGCATTAGGTTCCACCAACATGGACTGGCCCAACTCGGTCAATTACCGTGGAATGCTCGCCATGATTGACGCGTACAAAAGGTCAACAGTGACACTAAATGAGACTCCAGAGGCGCTTGGTAGCGCGGTGGGTTATGTTTTGTGTGATTTTTCACAACAGCCGAAACGACATGGAGTTATACACATGGGAGGGGACGTGAAGGAGGCAGTTCTTGTGAATTTTTACCGTCTTATGGAGAGGATGGAGTATTGTGGGAGATTGGGGGAAATGGGGAGTGTTGGGAATGAGGATGTGTATGGAGAAGTAGGAAACGCGGAAAATGATGTTGGAAACGGAGGTTTTTTTGGGATAGGTAGAGAACAGACAAGCACAAAGACTGCTGGCGATATTTCTTCCCCTGACGCTCCAAGTTCAGAACCGAATAATGAGTCCACTTCGACAAATCCCCCACATACGTCCTACTTTCCTCTTCCATCACTCAACCAGGTCGTGCTGCCTATTAACTACACTGTAAATACAGTTGCACAACCCTTGAATAATACAGTGAACTCTGTCGTTGGTGGAGTTTCAAAGATGCTTCCCTCGCCCTGGTGGCTGCAAAATTCCGAGGTGAGCGAACCAGAGGAGGACGATGAAGGAGAATTTATTATCGGAATGAAGAAAGACGGAATCACGAAAAGGGTTTTCCTTTTAGAAGTTAAGAAAACCAATGATAATTATGGTGCCTCTTTTGTTTCTACTCCTTTACAGGCTGTCATTTACCGCAAAGATGAAATTGTTGTGGCTTTGTTCTATAAAGAGGAACAAGTCCTTGATAAGCCATTTTATGTCGAACTTGAAGATCAACTTTCATTAATGGTAGAAGAATTGGTCTCACTTTCTGGAAGTTTGATCGCAAGTGTTGGGTCGCTTCCAATTTTGCAGCCAAAAGCTGACACTGATTTTTTCTTCATAGTGCACGACCACAAGGAAAAGTGGATGCAGTCTTCCCTTCCTTACTTGCCGCGTGTGGGGGTGCAAACGCTTGATATGTCAAAAATGAGCCGCAGCGAACGCACCAGTGTTAAATTCCAGAATGCTATGTTTTTCCTCCACGATCAGCTGCTCAGTGTTTTCATGCAGAACCGCGAATTTTTTGAAGAAGGCGACCAGATTACAGAGTATTTCCACAAGTTTAGCAGCAAGGCCAGTCTGTGGATGTTCTACTTTATCCGGCACAAGACGAAGCGGATTGTGGTGATTAAGAATATCAGGAGTGGTGGTGGTAAAACCGTTGTACCTGCAGCTGGGACCGGAGGCTTTCTCGAAAATTTAAGTGAGGATGTGAGATCATGGGTTAGTCTGATTACGGGAGAGTAGATTTCAGATTGATGGGTTGATGACTTTGTCATCAAAGTCAGCAGAGTGGTTGAGTCACGGGTTTGAAAGTAGGCAGTGTAGTGCAATGGAAATCACCATGAAGCAAGTATAGAAAAAGGGAAATTTAGAAAATTTAACCAACTTTAAGGTTGGTATTCGGGTTCACAGCAGTAAGACTAGAAAAGTGGATATTGAAATTGAAGAGTTCAAATAGTTGTGTAAATTTTTTCGCATCACTTTTTGTAAAATATTTGCAAAATTGTCCAAGTTTGTGTTAATGACATAGATGTTTATACAAGACTATCACAAACGCTAAGTAGCATAGACCATCTTTGACCTTCAGAGACTTTTTTCAAACGCTATCTATTAAAACCATTTATGGATCTTAGGCTAATTCTATGATTTTTAAAGATGCTAAGATTGGATCCACGGAAAGACTCCAGTTATTTTACTACATCTTGGGCTGATTCTAAAAGATTCTAAGATTGGATGCCACATAATTACCCCAGTTATACGAAAATCTTTAGTTCCAACACTGCTTTACCTCACAAACTTTCTATTATACGAATTATGTATTAATAATGAGGCCACTGCTCGAAGACCAAATAAATTATACTTAGTGGTTCCTTTTGGACTTGCAAAAGGTATATTAAATAAAACCCTAGATCTTTGCCAAATTGCAAACTATAAAGGTATAAATAGAAACAAAAAAGACTTAGTTGAATGTGAATGTCAACCTAATCAAAAGTTTCTTAGGCCAATCCATTCACGAGTCCCACGATAATCTCGTTTCCCAGCTAAGTATTGACTTATTCATTACGTGATCACTCTTCTTTGATAGCCCTTCAGTGCATCGTCATTTTACACCTGAGAAGTTCATAATGGCTGCAAAAAAAGAAATTCAATCTACATTTTAATAATTAGCTATTAATTCAGTCATCTGCAATCTTCAGAGAACCGGAAACAATGAGAAACGAGTTGCATCTTAAATCATTTCTTAAACTCCTGTAGGCTCAGGGGCAGCCGGTCTGGCTACAGGAGTGGCGGTAACTGGCTCAACAGTTTCAATAGCATCAGTCTGGTGAGCGTTTATGTAACCAGCGGGAGCACCAGAATCTTGTGTAGCAGTAGTGGTGGTAGCTTCTAAATTAGCAACTTGGGAAACAGGACTTGCAACCCTAGGCGTGGCAACAGGGGGAGTCGTAACAGCAGGTGCTGCTGGCGAAGCACTCCTAACAGGAGCAGTTTCGTTCTTGATAGTCATGGCATCGGTCCAGTTGATGAAACTGGGCACATCCTTTGCAATTTCCTCAGAGACTTTCATTTTACCCAACCAGGTGGGAATGCTACCACCAGCACTCAGACAAGTAGCCATGGTCCAGTTGAGCTTTTTGGTAGTTGGCTCATAAGTTACTCTCTCAATGGATGTGTAGCGTCCAGTAACGTAGTTTGCGTCAAAGCCCGGTCTCTCGTAGTTTTTAGGGTGCACTGCAAGAGAGATGACGTAAGCTTCGTATTCGGATGGCTTGTAAACGTGCACCAATTCGTAGAAAACACGGTTCTTAATTGGGAACGAGAACTTGTAGTAGATCTGTGCAAGGTATGATATGTGGGTGCCAGGCTGCTCACCAGGCAAAGAGAAAGGCGTCAATTCGTAGTGGCTCAAGTGGTGGATGTAGTTTTTTTCATATTCGGTATGGACTGCATTTAAGTCATCCACGGATCCGATAATGTAATCAAACAAGAGCTGGTGGTAGCGATCCTTGAGAGGGTCGCCAAATTCATGGAAGTCATAGGTTCTGGCGTACCATGTGTCGTCGTTTAATTTGGAGTTGTGGTAGGTGGGCACTGTAATTGGCAAACCACTGGAAGTTTCAAACTTGTACTTCTTGCCATGCTTCCAGTTTTGCTCAATGAGCTCGAGAATGTACTTTGCCTCATTGATAATTGTTCCGGATTCGAGCCCGGAAAGATCCTCAAGAGGCGTGGTGTTGGTGGTAAGTGTTGCGACAGACATGCAGACGTAAATGAGCTGGCTGGGGTGGTTATATACGGAATATTATATGCAGGTCACAATAGCAATCTTCTGATTTCCACAATAGAAGCGTCTAGGCTTTGGGGGGAGAGGTTCGAGGTTTGGGACGAAGGTTGTGAATTGAAGTGGGGGTGGCAGCAGTGGTTGATTGTTTTAGTATATGTGGGTTTTGTCCGTTGACAGTTTGCCAAACGATCCTTTTGGAACGGTATCGCCGAATAAGTCCGAGTTGGCGGTTTGGATACGGCCTTAGCGTGTCAAAAATTGCATTAGCCGCATCCGGCTACTTCCGGTGGAGGTTGATTGAAAGGTGATTGCTTGAGAGGGATTTACGAGGGATTGGGCACCGAGAACTAGGAATGATCTAGGTGGTCATTGTAACCAAGTGAAGAGATCAGGTTTGATTGCTAGTCACAACAGATTATTTTGTGATGGTTTTGTACGTTTTGTGTGAACGCTTTTGGAAGCGCAATGCCTCGGACTACTGATCTGGTCACTCATCGGGCGAATTACGTAAGCACAACAGCTAGATAAAAACACACAAGAGCAAGAAGAGAGCACGAGGAGATTTGATGCATTTAGTGGTGATTCAGGAAACTTTAGTGACTGGATAGATAATCTAGCGGGTCACTTTGAGTAAGAAGAGACATGTGGGCAGTTATCGGATATTACCCAAAAATAAAACTTGTTTATCGTGCGGCTGCAAAACTAGTGCATCATTGCTGCTTTGGAACTTCTTGCAGAATTCAGTTTGTAGGATTTGGTCACGATCTTTCCAATCAATTTGGTGATAAGAGAATAATCTAGCCAGCAAAGTGAGATTTGTGGTGTTGGACAGTGAAAATTGCTAACGATGCTACTATGAATTGACTTGGCCCCAGAGAAGTTGCAGGTAAGCAGTCAACCACTGGAATTGTTCCTCCACTATTTTATTAAGATGTTTTCCCTTGAGTCTCCTACATTTTTCAGTTCAATCAACTGACGTGGCCGCGGCGTTCGAAAGCTCTTCAGACAATCCTAATCCAACTTCAGCCCGTGTGTGAAAAGGCAGACTTGCCAGATATTTCAGGGAATGATACGTAAGGCAGAAGTGAAATATGGAAAGGCTCTTTTTAGTTTTTTGAAACTACTTTGCGGAATCAAATTGAATAGCTTTTACTGTGGACAGGTCAGGGACAGTTAATAATGAGGCAAGCGATGAATCACTTAGAAGAAATCAGTTTATTCAAGTTGCCATTGGAAGTAGTATGTGTGTATTTCTTGACTGAGACTGGGTGAATAATTTCTTGGTTTGCTGAGAGCGATGAAAGCACTTTCAACTTTTTGATTCATTCAAGGACACTCCAGTACAGACTTCGGGACCACCTTTAGGTCAAGTAAATCCATAACCCTTACATATACATTAGTTACTCGATCAATTGCTCGATTGGTTGCCAGCCACCACTCAAACAACCACTACCTATGCAACTCTTCTCAATTTCCATTACTCAGCTTCTATATGCAGTGCACACAATTAGAGTGGAAGTCCTCCACCGTGGATTCAGCTGACAAACACATATCACTAATAGACCCCGCGCATCACTTAAGTTCCCTGAATTCGCCAGTTTTTTGCCTCTTCCAGCTCTTGCACTTCTTGCAGTCGTTACAGTTAAGGTTTCCACGTGACCCCACTATTTCCTGTGACCGAAAATACTTTTCAAACTTTACAGTCTGAACTGCCTGTTGCTAAACCCCCTGCCCCTTGGAGCCCCGAGATCACGCAAAACACCGTCGCGCGAACAACAGGACCAAAGTGTGAGTAACATCTAAGCATTCCACTGAGAAAAACAGCTTCAAAAGGACTTGTACGTATTGATCAAGCTACGGCGGGAACTAGTACCGAAGAAAATAAGGACCAACTACTGTGCCATACATTGAATCATTAGTGTTGATTTGATATCTGAACGTGTTTGACACAAGGTTAAACCCATAATACCCGATAATAGTTGATAATAGTTGAACTTTCAATAGTTGGACTACCAGATTACTTTTCATCCACCATGAACTTAGTTGCTAAACAAGACGACGCCTTTACTGGCCCCAACCTCAACGTGACGCTCACATGCCCCGAATGTAAGATATTTCCTCCTGAACTTGTGGAACGTTTCAGTGAGGGTGACATCGTGTGCGGATCCTGTGGCCTCGTTCTTTCCGACCGTGTCGTTGACACACGTTCCGAATGGAGAACCTTCAGTAATGATGACCAGAACGGTGACGACCCTAGTCGTGTGGGAGACGCTGGTAACCCCTTGCTTGATAGTGAGGATTTGTCGACGATGATCTCTTATGTGCCAGAAAACACCCGTGTTGGGCGTGAATTGAACCGCGCACAGTCCAAGTCTCTTGTGGACAAGAAGGACAACCATCTTGCTGCTGCGTATGCCAAGATTTCGCAGATGTGCGATGGTTACCAGCTTCCTAAGATTGTTCAGGATGGTGCAAAGGAGGTTTACAAGTTGGTGTACGACGAAAGGCCTTTGAGAGGTAAATCGCAGGAGCTGATTATGGCAGCTGCGATTTTCATTGGTTGTCGTAAGGCCAAGGTTGCACGTTCCTTCAAGGAAATCTGGGCTTTGACCAATGTCCCAAGAAAGGAAATCGGTAAAGTCTTCAAGATTATGGACAGGGTGATTCGCGACAAGAACGCAGCCAATCCAAATGCCGTCTTCTTCAGCGAGGACAACATGCAGACAACACAGACTTCTGCTGAGGATTTGATCCGCAGATTCTGCTCGCACCTTGGTCTTTCGACACTGGTGACGAATGGAGCCGAGCACATTGCTCGTAGATGTAAGGAAGTGGGTGTTTTGGCGGGTCGTTCGCCCACTACTATTGCAGCGACGGTGATCTACATGGCTGCTGTACTTTTTGGTGCCGATTTGCCTCCAAGCAAGATCCTGGACAAGACGGGTGTGAGTGATGGTACGATCAAGACGTCTTACAAGGTGATGTATGAGGAGAAGGAGAAGTTGATTGATCCTAGCTGGTTGGAGAGTGGGAAGGTGAAGTTGGAGAACATTCCAAGGAACTAAGAGTAGGGCGGAGCTAGGGAGGTCTCCGTAGAGCAGACTTCAGTGAGAATTTAATTCAAGTTGGGAATGTATACCGTAGAGTGAATTTCTGTAGTGAGGACTGAAGGATAATTGAAGAGTGACATGGGTGAGGTCGGGATTGGAAAGCGATTGTGACGTTTGGATGAAGTGTGAAGATGAAAGATGATCACGAGTTCAGTGAAGATTTATGGGTGGTGTCAAAATGGTACTTGATAAAGAGACTGAGAAAACAGAATAATGTGGACGATTATCTGAGATTGTTATATTGGAATCGTGTTTATTTGTAGGACATTTTGTGTATTTGATGTTAGAGTTCTCCAGTAAGCACGGTATGTCTACTTAGCTACTGGAGTTGTTTGTGTGGAATTTTAGCCGGATACGGTTGCAAACGTACTTTTCTGAGCAACTCTTTGGATTTATGGCTGCAAATTTAGAGAAAATTTAAAACTGGGATTCAAGTGTACCGATTTGAACCAAAAGGTATTTAGGGGTGTATTTTGGGAAACGGAGCGGGGCCAATGTTAAGACTGGTTTATGGAATGGTTTGCACGAGAATTCTCCGAAGAAAGATTAAAATTTTGGAAGAGCAGTTAAAATCTAAAGAGGGCGTGATCAAACTGGCAAGGGATAACTTTACCGACTATGAATCGCTCTGAGACTTCAAAAAAGTGTTCAAGGGTGTTGTAAGTAAATGAAGTAAGGGCGTCTTAAGTATGACTCAAGTATGCTTTCAAGTACTCAAGTATTCTCTCAAGGACTCTCTCAAGATTCTCTCAAGTTTCAAGTATTCCTTAAAGATTCTTATCTTTCAAATGTGCGTTCAAGGAATTGTTAATCAGACAGCATTGATATAGTCAGTCACTCAACAAAGATCAAATTATCGCACGCCGTCGTGTGCAAAGTAAGCATGTGGAGCTATAAAAAGTGAGTCAGCTGATCATCTGATAATGGAAACCCGACTTTGTGCTCCGACAATGGGGCCATTAAATGGCCATATTTCAGGAAACTGGTGATGCCAATTTGAGCCTGTTATTATCAAGGAGGCATCAGTTGTACGAAGAAGTGTAGAAGTGGCAGAAGAACCAACTGAGCAGTAAAAGAACGAGTTGAGGAACAGTTCGATGCACACGAAAAAGTCCAGTAAACCCAGCCGACCCTTCTGTTGCTACGCTTTTCAAATATTCAAACATTCTTGAAGCCACGACTTCTTGACCCACACCACCATCCCATATGGGATGATCTGCCTCCAAATTCCTTGATCATGAAAAACCCAGACCATCTCCCTTCTGTTTCCACCCCTCTTCTCTCAAACATCCAGTATGCTACAATCCCCAACTATCTCTCTTAATCTTCAATCCACCGCACCCATTTCGGTCCCTTAGCGTATGATACTAAGTGCCATAAAGTTCAGCCTATTTGCCTCGATGTACCGAAATCTACTCTTCTGTATTTTATCTGAGTCCTTTCACTGAAAAATAATAACCATATGCTCTCCAGAACATTCGCCACCATCCCCGGAGTTGCAGCACGGAAACTCCAGGATGTCGTCATCATAGGAGGTGGACCAGCAGGACTCTCACTCCTTGCAGCACTCAAAGCATCGCCAGTTACCCGCCATCTTTCATGTACCCTCATCGAAGGCTCAGACCTCGACAAGATCCGCGACTTTGCTGACTCGCCACCTCCAGACTACACTAACCGCGTGGTTTCGCTCACCCCAAAGTCTATAGAGTTCATGCGTGACAAAATAGGAAGCTGGGACTACATAAATGAGGACAGAATCAAGTACTACAACAGTATCATAGCATACGACGGCCAGGATGCAGACTCACGCATCCAATTTGACGGAAATAACCTCCCTGGAGGCATTTTGGCAGCCATGGCTGAGAACGCCAACATCCAGAGCTCGCTTCTTCGCCGTATCGATGATTTCACGAACGTAACGGTTCTCGATAACACCAAAGTCATCGGAATCCGCGACCAGATCCAACTCGAAAAGGTTTTCCACTCACACACGCACGTGGACTTGAACGCCACGGCACCAGGCGTGACGCCCGAACTCGAGTGGCCAATTGTCACACTTTCTACCGGCGAAACCATCCAGGCCAGACTTCTTGTGGGGGCTGACGGTTACAACTCTCCAGTCCGCAAGTATGCGCAAATCGAGTCGCGCGGCTGGCAGTACAACCGGTTCGGAGTGGTGGCAACGGTCAAGCTTCAGTACGAGGATTACAGAGCAGTCGGCTGGCAGAGATTTTTGAGTACGGGGCCATTGGCGATTCTTCCGTTGACTGATGACAATGCCACGATCGTGTGGTCGCTGACGCCTGAGTTGTCCGAGTTACTTTTGAAGGTGGATCCAAAGATTTTCCCTACTTTGGTCACTGCTGCAATGGTGTTAGACGAGGTTGATTTGGACTACATCTACCTGCTTTTGCGTGCTGATCCAAGCGATATGAGTGTTTTGGAAGAAATTGAGTGGAGAACCTCCAAGTTCCTGGTGACTCAACTTGAGCAGAACTACCCGTTGCCTGTGGTGGAGGTTATCGAGGGGAGCCGTGCGCGTTTTCCGTTGAAGTTGTCGCACGCCGACACCTACACTGCGCCCAGGGTTGCGCTTATTGGCGATGCTGCGCACACTGTGCACCCTTTGGCGGGACAGGGCTTGAACATGGGACAGTCTGATGTTGCTGCCTTGGTGGAGGCGCTTGAGACTGGCGTGAACCGCGGTATGGATATCGGGTCGCCTTTGGTTCTTGATGAGTATGTGGCAAAGGCATGGCCTGCAAACCATGTGTTGATGGGAGTTTGCGACAAGTTGCACAAGGTGTTTTCGACTGATTTCGGCCCGTTGGTGATGGCGAGGGGAATTGGAATGAAGGTCTTGAATGGGTTGGGGATAGTGAAGGATTTGATGGTGGGTGGAGTGAGTGGAAGGACCTAGCCGCGAAAAGTGAGCGACTTATTTATATAAACGAGTGATTTACGAGAGCAGAAAGCGTAGCGACTTGTATGCGAGTTTCTTACCTGACTGATACACGAGAGCGAGCAAGTAATTTTCATAAGGGGGCGATTCAAATGATAGTTAAAAGTATGGTTGCCTAGCCGAGAAAAAGGCTGATTATAAATGGTGATGTCAACCGACGAGAACAGAACTCGTTAGAGATTCTATGGCCAGCAATCAATAGCACGAAAAAGAAAAACACGTAATAGTTTAAAAAGATAATCCCAGATTCTGGTTCATTTTTTGCTCTAGAGGTTCTGGCAAGTCTGGGAGTTTTGTGTTCATTTTTTGCTCTTGAGGTTCTGGCAAGTCTGGGAGTTTTTTGTTCTTTTTTCAGCTGCTGCTTTCTTTTTGCAGCCATCGATCTGTGAAAGGAAACCACATGCTATCGGGGGTGTGCTATGTGTTTGGTAGCTGTCTATAACATTGAAATATAACCTACAGTGGTAGAGTTTTTTTTTGGCGGTAGGATACAGTCACTAACATGTGCTTGGAACGTTGTTTCTTTTGAGTTTGAAGAACGATCTTTAAGTCGGATTTGTTACTAAAAGGGGTTATCTAGAGGTTCAAGTGGAAGTCTTTATGGATTTTAACATTCAAAGAGGGCTGTTTTATATAAGAACGCTATAATATGAGGCAGTGGCAATAATGCAACCGAGAAATAGCACGTAAAAGTGGTGGATCAAGATCACGGTGTATGTTAAGGCAAGAAAGAAGTTTGTTGATTTGCCATAATGGCTGCAAGTTGAACGAAGAATTCTGAAGCCTTCACCCACTAGAGCAAGCTCTTATGAGCATCGAGAAGTTGAGCCAAAAAAGAGTACGCTGATTCAACAATTCGTCTACTTAGTCTTGCTTTGGGCCTTTTCATCTGTATACGAGCGCTTGTAGCAATAGAAGAGTTGGTGAATACTCATAGAAGAAATGGAATGGGTTTTGATAGCCATTTACTAACAGAGCTAGCGGGTCATTGAGGATTAGCTTGTTTAGGTTGTGAAATCCCTAAAAACACTTCCTTTCGTATAATAGAAACTATAAGTTCCTGCGAGCCTTCTTTTGCATAATTAGACGCAGACTATGCATAGAAGACTCTTAAAAAAGCGAAGCTTGGAACCTGCCAGGGAATTGCAGCAGGAATCCTGGAGTCTCTTAAACTAATACCATTCGATCTAAGCTCACTTTTTGCCTCGACTTATTATTCCGCCAAGATCGGTGTATCATCTTCCCATTAGCATCACCTCCTACACTACTTCATCAATCCTCAGGACCACATCATCTCTGCTTCTTCTCGCCTATACTCGCTTGTAACCATTCGTGAGCCAACTCTGGTATCCTTTTCAATTGCTCTGACTTCTCCACATTTTTGCTATTCTTTTCTAATGATTACCTTGTTGCTATGATTCTACGCAGAGCATACTCCAAGCTCATCAACCTTGACAAGGACCCCGTGATAACCAACCAGTTTGCGCGCATCCGCAACAACTACAAAACACCCAAATATCCAATTGTGCTCTGCCACGGCTTTTCGGGTTTCGACAAGTTGACCTTCATAAAAAAGCCTCAGCTCTTTAACCAAGTCGAAAACGTTGAAAAGGCCATATCTAGAGGTTTGTTCGAGCTCGACTATTGGCGCGGTATTCGGGAGTCTCTCGAAAAGTTGGGATCGACTGTTCTTACAGGGAGAGTTCCGCCGTTTGGCACAATACACGATCGTGCAGTTGCTCTCGAGAAGTTTATCGACACCCAATGTGAAATACTTCGCAAAAATGAGTCCAAGAAATCTATTTACAGGGGAAGTGGAGGTCTGGAAGCAGACTCGGTCGAAAGCTTTGAAGAAACGAAACAGAATGGGGATAGTGAAGCAAAAACACAGGATAGAAATGACGAATTATCAGTAATGAGAAGAGGTATGGATAGTGAATGTGACAAAAGCAAAGGCAATAATTTACAAGAAGCATCTTTTGAATCCAAAAACCAACCAATCAAGTTGAATTTGATTCTGCACTCGATGGGTGGGTTGGATTGCAGGTACATGATCTCCCAATTGGGGCTGAAAAACTACAAGGTTGTTTCGCTCACAACAATTTCTACTCCACACTACGGCTCAGAATGCGCTGATTTTATTGTAGACCTCGTGAAACAACATCCTGCCCTTGCAAAGATATGCCCAAAGTCAGTGTACGAGTTGACGACTTCAAGCATGGAAAAGTTCAATGCGGAAATTAAGGACGACCCGTCAGTGGCATATTTTTCGTACGGAGCACGCTTTCACCCCCGCTGGTATAATGTTTTCAACCTCAGTTGGCAGATAATGCACCGCAGAGCACAGGTTGACAACGACGGAATGGTGAGCACGCGGTCTGCACACTGGGGGAAATACATCGGGACTTTGAATGATGTGGACCATCTTGATTTGATCAACTGGACGAATTCTGCACGTAAGGTGGTGGATAAAATGATGGGCGAGGAGGAAAAGTTTAATGCGAATGCGTTGTATTTAGAAATAGCCGATCAGTTGGCAAAAAGGGGTTGTTAGAGACTGGAGTATAAGACTCAAATCAACTGAGTGCGAGATAGGCTTGCTTTCTAATGAGTGAACACAAGAAGTGATGTATGAGTATACAGAAGTTGAGCAAATTGTGTGTTTAGAAAGTATATACGGGTGACTTTGTACCAGAACCATAGATGTAAGACAAATGAATAAATTGGTTTTAGAACAAGAGATTCACGTTACACCATTAATTTTGTATCAAAATGTGAATTGACAAATACGGACAACAAACTGGCTACAAATTAAAAAGAAATCTTGACAGACTCAAGGCAAGTGAACTGAGCGTTCAAGGATAAGGAGAAATAACTTTTGGGGGGCAGTGTATTCAAAAGAGTCACAAAGTTTTATTTTTGAATAGTTACTCATTAGAAAAGGTAGAGTATAGCAAGTTAGCACAAAGAGGTGAAAGAAAAGCACTAAATATTGTAGGGCTCGTAAGATGTTGAAGCTTTCTATCAAAAATTGGAGGTTACTTAGTTAGTAGCCGGACACATGAGCGCATACGAACACAATCAAGGTTTTATGTGCTTTTAATATTGAACGTGGTTTTTAGAAACTAATCTATTGTTCAATGGCTGCAAAATCATTTTTTGGTGTATTTGTGTACAAACACTAGTGTTTGTAAATTTAATATTGCCACTTCTCGAAGCCAGAATTTGAGCAAACCCAGAACCTTAGTGTGTACAAGCGTGAGATGACAGGCTGCCACTTTTACGCAACTGCATCCCTTTGAAGCAACATGCTTCATTGGCTCAGCCTAAAAACTGATCATAGCTGCTAAGTGAACAGCTTTACTATTGGCGTGAAAGTTCAATTGGAGGCAATGTTCCCCCACTGTCAGCCATCTGGAGATGTGCGTGACTGCTGGTTCAAGCTACCATATGGCAAAGCCCTTTGGACTGCGCGATATTGAACTTCCATTAGTAGAGTGGGAATGTGATATATTCAGGGAGAGGTGAAACGCCGACACCAGTACTTACTTTCTTATGACGAAAAGTCCGATCCCGGTAAACGCTACCGTATCAATACTGACTCATAAAATTCTTTCTGAGTTGCTGATAACAGCTTCACCTTCTCCAGCGCACAAGCGTGGTTGCAAAGTATTGATTTCAATATACAGCCTTGAGCTATTTGAGGAATCGCTGACTATC
>PPJA03000034.1:0-47638 GCA_003707425.3 Kodamaea restingae
CGCCAGAAGTTGCAGGAATAGTGACTGTTGTAGTCACACTTCCGGAGTACGTCGAAGTAAACGTAGTGGTTGGGGTAGGAACCTCAACAATCACAGTCCCAGTTCCACCAGAAGTTGCAGGAATAGTGACTGTTGTAGTCACACTTCCGGAGTACGTCGAAGTGAACGTAGTGGTTGGAGTAGGAACCTCAACAATCACAGTCCCAGTTCCACCAGAAGTCGCAGGAATTGTAACAGTTGACTTGACACTTCCGGAGTATGTTGATGTGAACGTAGTGGTTGGAGTAGGAACCTCAACAATCACAGTCCCAGTACCGCCAGAAGTCGCAGGAATTGTGACTGTTGTAGTCACACTTCCGGAGTACGTCGAAGTGAACGTAGTGGTTGGGGTAGGAACCTCAACGATAACGGATGCAGTGCCACCTGCGGTCGCTGGAACAGTCACTGTGGTCGTCACGCTTCCGGAGTACGTAGAAGTGAAAGTAGTAGTTGGAATAGGTACTTCGATAATCACCGAGCCGGTTCCACCAGTTGTTGCAGGAATTGTGACAGTGGTGGTGACGCTTCCCGAATATGTTGTAGTATAAGTAACTGTAGGAGTGGGTACACCTATGACAACGGTAACTGTCGCAGCAGTTCCTCCCTGCCGTGTGAGCGTGGAGATGTAAGCATTGGTTCCCGGAACTGTAGATGTGACATATATTATATCATAACCATCTGAGCCAGTGCTTCCACCAGAGTACGACAGCCAATAGTATGTAGTGGATTCATCTTGCACAGTAGAACTTCCAACACATTTGAACTTGTTTGTATAAGTGATCGAAACCGGAAACAAAGAACCAGTCAAAAACCCATCAATATAAGGGGTATACCCCGCCGGGATGTTCAGATAGTTCACAGTGTAGGTTCTTGCGGCACATGTTGCCAGGACTTGTATGGAAGAGGCGGACATCGGAGAATCCCACGCATTCCAGCTGTTGGACATCAGAGCGTGGACAGTGTCACAGTCAATTGTACCCTGGTTGAAAGTGAACCCAAGAGTTCCAGATGTATATCCGTTGGGGCATTTAGTTGCCACCAATAAGTTTTGAATCCTATTAAGATTTGGCAAACTTCTCACTTTCAAGTTAATATGAGATGCTGGTCCTTCAAAGGTCGTAGTTGTTGATAAAACATTGGCTCCATCGTTTGCAGTAACGGTATTAGTACCGACTGTCATACATGATGCATCAGACAAGTCTGTTGATAAAGCTGAAAAACCACTATTGAATGATGTGGAAAGCAGTATAGTACCAGTAACATCAACGCCTGAATTCATGGTCGATGCTACTGTACATTCAACCCTAGATGATTTACTTATAGAATAAAGTGAATTCAATTGACAAGTTGCATAAGTAACGCCATTTGCAACCATATTTAACGTCGATTCTGCACTAGTAAACTTGTAGGAACAGTCTAGTGTTAAAGAGAATGTGTCACCAGGGTTCACTTTCTTACCACTCATCCGCCATGCGAAGACACTGATCCAACTTGGGTTCAGTGGAGCTTTACTTCCGTAAGGATATCCTTCGACATAAGTAATACTATTGTAGGCTGTGAAAATACCAGTCAATGCAGCTGCGTATGTATAGGTGGCTAGCGCCAATGCGCAAAGGTAATAGCTCACCAACATGCTGGCTTGGTATTGTCTTCAAACGAAAGGTTTTTTAATCACTGAAGGACAATTTCACGCTTTTTGTAAGATCATCTCAACGAACTCTTATCCGCTAATGAGCACTGGCCTTAAGATTTTATTAAGCATCTATGCGTTTTATTGTGGAACGAGTTTTGTAGCACTGTTCCTCGGTTATGTGACCCCGAGAACCTTTTTGGCTTCTTTTAGCTTTTTTAAGCCCAGAACATCTTCATTTCAAATAACTTGATTATTCTTTATGAAACTTATGATTTGCATTTTGATGACGCATTAAGCCCCCCTAAAATTTTGTTTGGACTCGTAAAGTACAGTGAGGCGGTACTTCCAACGTAAACCCAGATTTGAAATCTCACCTCGAGTTGTATTTTTAAATCAAAGTGCAAAGGTGGTGAATATTTAAACGACCCCCCACTTTTGTCTAATCTAATGAAATTATTTCAGTCCATGTCGGTTCTGTATAAGAGCTTCGCTTATAATGTTCAGGAAATGCTGGAAGGATACACATAGTAGTACAAACCAGCAAATAAAATGATGACATTATGGTGTACTGCGCTTATTGACAAATGGAAAATTCTACAATCGTAATTCTTCATGCAGGGTGTACTTGGAATTTTGTTGCTACTCAATTCTCTTGTTTGTAAAAATTTTCGTCTTTACAGGTCCGATCTCTTCAATAGGTAGTAGTTAATGTATCATTGTTTGCCAGGTGCTATACTTTGCTAAATACTTTGTGTGACATTTAAAGAATAGCCTCAATAGGCGTTCATGTGCTTTTTTGGTATTTCCTTTATTACAATTCCGTAATTTGTGCATAAACTCCGAAATTTTATTGCGTCAACAGTTCCTTGAAAATATACAGTATTCCTTAGTATCCAATACACAGTATGACCCAATATTCCCATCCAATATTCTTCTGGGTTCATTCAGCTGTTAACAATAGTGGCTTTGTGTTGAGACCAATATCCTCGAAACTGCAGTGCGGCTGTCATTTCTTTTTTGAGAAAATTTAATGAAAGAACGAGAACCAATATTTTTAATGCCTTAGAAACAATAACGGTCGCGGACATTCGGTATTCAGCACAGGAAATAATTTGTAGACCCGATAGTGAACGAGATTTTAGTTCATTTCTTAACCGTCCTCGATTAACAAAACAGAGCTCTAACTGTCTGTGAAAACATGGGATCCTATGGTCTGTTTCAATTTGCTTCAGAACATCTTTAAGGATGTGAAAAATTTTGAGCCTTTTTTCAAAAAGCATGCGCCCAATGTGCCTCGACAAATCAGAACGAAATCTATTATATTTCTCCCAACTCAATTATTTTTAGAGCTCGGTCTTCATTGATCTTTGATGATTAGATCTGGTTCAGATTATTCACATTAACCTTTGCAATCCTCGAAGATAAATGTTTTTATCTGTAGGTCTCGTTATATCCTACAATGAATTCTGAATATATTTCCCAAAACATTTCTAAAAATTTCATGACCCCACCCCATTTATGGAGGACCATTTGGAATGGGGCAATTTCCTAAGAAGGCTTCATGCAAAGCGCTTCTATACATGTAATCCACCACGACGAACGATATGTAATTACTCTACTGTAACGTGAGTTGATATCAATTGAAAATAGTTCAGGGCCAACTTAGTAATAGTCTAAAGATGATATTTTCATTTATTCGGCGAGATTCTTTAAAAAAGCATCCATCGTTTGTGATGCATGCTGAATTAAAATACCCACGTTGCAAAAAAATGCCATCTCCTGTAGAGCGTGCTAATAGTTGAATACAGCTACATTTTATAACTCGCTTAAATTTACTGATGAGTAAAATAGATGACCTTCCTTAGTTCAATTGAACATAGTTGCCCGGGAAAACACCTGTTTGACCATTGTACCGTCCTGTCCACCATCCGTTTGCATCTGCAGTCATTTCTACAATTTCGATCACAGCCCCGGCCGCAAAAGTCAAATCCCCTTGCGCCTGCGCCGTATAGTCGTAAAGTGCAGTACATGTTTTCCCCCCGGCGCTTGGAGCTGGTGTGGGAAGTTGTGCGGGAGCTGCACCATAAGGGGCGGGAGCAGCGCCATAACCAGTGGGTGTTGGAGAGCTAACTTGGCTGGAATACGATGGTAAAGTTGTTTGTGGGGTGTAGGCTGCAGGTGCAGCTCCGTAAGCAGCAGGCGCCGCTGCCTGGGCAGGTTGATATCCCGGTCCTTCTGGACTCTTGTAATCGCCATATTGTTGAGGTTGGTAACCTCCATATTGACCAGTTTGGTATGTCGGTAATGCTTCCCCGGAGGCCCCAGGAGCCCCAGGAGCCCCATTCATCATAGCATGGCGCCTTTTTGTTGCTTCCAATTTAGACTTTGCATGGCCCACCTTGAAATGAGTAATGCCAAGTGCATCACAGCGCTCATCAATATCCCCCTTCTTGTATCTGTAGGCTTCGACGACGTCAGTCGTCAAGTCAAAGTATGGAATCTTCAATTCTTCCATCCTGCTGTACAAGGTGTAGAATATATTCAATTGCATGTAGTAGAAACTGACAAACAATGGTCTTATGAAGTCTGCCTGCATCTGGAACAAAATAGGCAATTCAGTTTTGAGCATCTCATTGTAGTAGTCATACTCCTGTTGCGCAACCTGTACTTCTGCATCTGCATTATACATCTTCTCTTCGTCTTTGGGCGTGGCATCTTTTTTCTCCAGGTACTTCTTATATGTTCTCTTGTGACGGTCCAAGTCGACTTGTTTGTGCTCTCTCTTGGTTGCCATCTTCCTGATTGCGGTGATTACCTTCAAGAGCTCTTGCGCAGGTTCCACAATTCTCTTTTCGATCAATTCAAGATCCGGTTTCAATGTCTCCTTCAACTCTTTCACAACCTCTCTATACTGTTCAGAAGCCTGGATACCCTCAGGGTTATCCTCAGGAACAGTGCTATTTGGGTCAGACAAACGGCCGCTAATTGGCTTGTAAATCTCCTCAATGGCTGTAGAAAATTCAATCTGGAAGTCCAACATTCCATTGACTGCAGTAAAGTATCTCTTCGACTCACTACTCAACTTCTTGGTCTCTGTTTCCAATTCTTTGAACCGTCTCTCGGCATCTTGGTAAACGAGGTCAGACGTCACCTCGCCCATATTCAACTTCTGGCGAAAGTTCTGAGGTGCTCTGATAATGGTTTTCTTAAGTCCTTTTAATGACATGGTTGACGTTGGATTGTGAAGTCTTAAGGATATTTCGGATAACGTTTAACTGGGAATTTCTGAAACAGCGGGTCGTGTGCAACACAATCGTTACGAACTGCATTTTCCATGACCTCCAAACATTTACGAACCGCACGACCACAAACTCCCATATTTGCAGCAATTAAGCCTAACAGACGTACCATACAACTCATCAGCATACATACGCATGTTTTTAAGTATATTTTTTTAAAAAATCTCAAACCATCCTCTCTTATTCGCTTTCCCTTTTGATCCTGCCTTCGCCACCACCTCATGACTATGATTTTTCACTGTGAGCCGATTGTACCGCATTTTCCTCAGATGTTGCACCATCCCAGATTAAAAATCAGTTAAAATTTCTGAACAGATAATCCCTACGTATGACTACTATTCCACGTTTGGAGGATTTTGATGTCTTCCCAAACTCGGGCTTCTTGCCGGATGAGCTCCCCTTAGAGAGACTCCCAAACGTGTATTACAAGCCATGGGAGGACATTGTGAACAACTTGCCTGCTTTGATATTGGCACACAGGGTCCGCACAATGATTGATAAAATGCCTATATTAGAGATCTCCCACCTAAATGGGATTAGAGAATACCGCAGAGCCCACCAGGTCTTGGGCTTCATGGCACACGCTTATGTCTGGGGTACCAACGAACCTTCAAGTACTCTACCTGAACAGATCTCCAAGCCTTGGATAGAGGTTTCGGAGTTTATGGGCATGCCACCTATAGCTACTTACGCCGACGTGTGCTTGTGGAACTTCAAGCAAATAATACCCTCGGATGACAAAAACTCTTGGGACCTAGAAAACCTCACAACAATCAACACATTCACTGGCTCCATCGATGAGAGCTGGTTTTATCTTGTTTCTGTGTATTTTGAGCACAAAGGTTCTTTTGCTATCAAGGCTGGCTTGGAGGCCTTGAAGCATGTTCGTAACAACGACCCCGAAATGCTCGTTATAGCTTTGCAAAACTTGGCTGAAAGTATTGACCACTTGGGATCAGTTCTCATGCGCATGGAGGAAATGTGCGACCCTCACGTGTTTTACTTCAGAATACGGCCTTACTTGGCTGGATGGAAGAATATGGCAGATGCAGGCTTAGACAAGAACGGAGTCATGTACACAGGTGATCAAAATGGCAAACCCAGATCTTATTCTGGTGGTTCTAATGGCCAAAGCTCATTGATTCAGTTCTTGGATGTGTTACTCAGTGTAAAACATTATTCAACTGGAGAAAGGCCCTTACCTCACAAAGAAGGCTCCGATGGACCTGCAAATAGTTTCATGGACGAAATGCGCGCTTACATGCCTAAGAAACATCGCGATTTTTTGATTGCCTTGGAAGATGTTGCAAATATTAGAGAGTATGTTCTCGAACACGCAGATGAAAACTCTGAGTTGACAATAAGCTACGATGCATGCCTCGCAATGTTAAAACTGTTTAGGGATAAACACATACAGATAGTTACAAGATATGTTGTCTTGCAGGCCAAAAAGATTCCGAAAATGGGGTCTTCGTCGACTATGCGCTCGGGCTTGGCTAGAAAGAAGCAAAATGGTGAGCAGGAAAGGGGAACGGGTGGAACCTCCTTGTTGCCATTCCTCAAACAATGTAGAGATGAGACAGGAGATCCCGCTGCAGGTAATTGGGGTAAGAGAATCTTAAGTGACGGAGTAATGCGCTTGAAATTTTCCACTCCGAATGCTATTAACGAAGATTAATTATGTGCAGGTAAATAGTCATAGAAAAAAAATTGACGTTTAGAAATTCAAGTTTATGTTCAAAAGGCTAGTACCGAAATTTACAGGAAAAGCTATAAAAAACATGTCAACTGAAACACCCAAAGTTGCTACCGCAACAGCAACCAACACTCCAGCGGCTCCAAAGGTCAATGTGAAAAAGTCCAAAAAGCAAGACCAATTTTTATTGAAGACCCCTAAAGGTACTAAAGATTGGGCTGAGAAAGACATGGTCATAAGAGAGGCTATCTTTGGCACCTTGAGTAACTTGTTCAAGAAGCACGGTGGTGTCACCATCGACACTCCAGTCTTTGAGTTGAGAGAAATCTTGACTGGAAAGTACGGTGAAGACTCTAAGTTGATTTACAACTTAGAAGACCAGGGTGGTGAGTTAACTTCTCTTAGATATGACTTGACCGTTCCCTTTGCCAGATTTGTTGCTTGTAACAGCATCAGTAGCATAAAGAGATTCCACATCGCTAAGGTTTACAGAAGAGATCAACCTGCCATGACTAAGGGCAGAATGAGAGAATTCTACCAGTGTGATTTCGATATCGCGGGTAACTACGACACCATGGTCCCAGACTCCGAAATCTTGAGCATCTTGTGTGAAGGTTTGACCTCTTTGGGCATCCAGGACTTCAAGGTTAAGCTCAACCACAGAAAGATTTTGGATGGTATTTTCCAAGCTTGTGGTGTCGCCGAGGAGGATGTTAGAAAAATCTCCTCTGCTGTCGACAAATTGGATAAGTCCCCTTGGGAAGCTGTCAAGAAGGAGATGGTTGTTGAAAAGGGACAGTCTGAGGAAGTTGCTGACAAGATTGGTGAGTTTGTCATGAACAAGGGTACTATTCGCGAGACTTTGGAGTTTTTGGAAAAGAGCGAGATTTTGGCGTCCAACAAGACTGCCCAGGAGGGAATTGCTGAGATGAAGATTTTGGCTGACTATGTTGACTCTTTTGGACTTAGCGAGCACCTCAGCTTCGACTTGTCCTTGGCTAGAGGTTTGGACTACTACACTGGCTTGATTTATGAGGCCGTCACAGCTGCCTCCGCTCCTCCTGCTAACGCTAGCGAGTTGAAGGAGAAGGCACAAAAGGCACAAAAGCTGAAGAAAAAGGGCGATGATGATGCTTCTGAGTACGTTGGTGTCGGTTCCATCGCTGCTGGTGGTCGTTACGATAACTTGGTGGGTATGTTCTCTAACGGCAAGTCAATCCCTTGTGTTGGTGTCTCCTTTGGTGTTGAGAGAATTTTCTCTACTGTGAAGGCCAGAATTGGTAAAGAGTTGGACAAGATTGGATCCAGCCAAACCCAAGTTTATGTTATGGCCTTTGGTGGTGGTGAGGGCTGGAACGGTCTTTTGAAAGAGAGAATGTCTGTGATTGGTGAATTGTGGAAGGCCGGTATCAGTGCGGAGTATTTATACAAGGCAAAGCCAAATATCCGTAAGCAGTTTGAGGCCGCAGAGAAGTCCGGTGCTCAGTTGGCTGTGATTTTGGGTAAAGAGGAATTCCCAGCTGGTCAGTTGAGAGTCAAGCTTTTGGGACAGGGTAATGACAGTGATGAAGGCCAGTTGATCAAGGTTGAGGATGTCGCCGATGTTGTGAAACAGAAGTTGAACGAATTGTCAAAGGATGGTTTGGACGAGGTTACTCGCTTAATCAGAGGTATATAATTAACACTAAACACGACGCTTTTTACAAGTGGCTTTTGCTGCAAACGAGATAGCTTTATAAATGTCCCTAATTCATATCTAATCTAGCCTTAACCTTGTGGCCATGTTTTTCTTTTCCCATTCTCTTGACTCTATTCCACAAATTATTCAAGTCACTGAAGCAGAACCAGAAGAGAACACCACACCATGACTCAACTTGAGGTAAAGGATCGTAAAACTCGGAGGCTATTCTTCTAAGCTCTGGCAACTTCGTCCACGCAATAAAGGGAAAGTCATGATGCTCGTTATGGTAACCAACATTCCAAGTCAAGTTATTCAACGATCCATAGTATGAGTACGTTTCTTCGGGCAATAACTCTTTAGAAATATTGACCTTGTCCTTTGGTTCACCTCTTTTGCGGTTATTTTCGTTCAAGACGTAGTGCTCTGCTATGAAGTGCCCCGCACACGGGTGTAAAGAACCAGCAAGGAAAGAGCTCATAATAAAGTATCCTAATGCTTTTGCTCCCCAGAGGCGCACCATAATAACATCAGCGAGAACCTGTGCAACAACGTTAACTAAATGGACCCAAGTAAACCTGATCTGAGTGATAAACATGGGCCTCAAAGCATAAAATAAGATCTGAAATGTGGCAAAGAAAACTTTACCCAATACGTTCGAAAGCAATATAGCCTCATACCTTGAAGGCAAGTCAGTGTCCAAATACTCATCGCCTAAAAATTTGTGGTGAAGCTGATGGTATGGTTGAAAAGACGCGGAATATGGAATACCTATAGGTAAGTTGGCGTAGATCGCAAAAATCTTGTTATGTAATGGCTTCTTAAACAAGAGATTGTGCGAAAGCTCGTGAATAGCCAAGAACAAGGCTTGGTTCGAGGTCGCTCCGATGACATAAGCCAAAGCGATAAATTTCCAGTGAAACAATGGAGTGTTTCTTAAGTAGTAGGCAGTGGCAAACTGAAGGGTTACGATAAGAATCACATACCACTTGGTTTTTGGTTCATGGCCCGTGAGCTTTGTAACTTCGGGGTATTTGGCGAGAATCTGTTTTCTCCTAAGGACATGTGGTTCTTGTTCTTTGGTCCAATAAAACTCATTCAAAACTTCTATTGGAGAATCTGCCAGAGGCGTTGCAAATTTATAAGTCTTCTGATTACTCCTATGCTTGATTTCTTCACTCATTTTACGAGGATGGTGGTATGTTCTCGCGAGCGTCCCTCTTTATAAGATGTCAAAATATGACGCAGTCAGACCACAATTTTTTTTTTCAACAGCACCGATCTCTGGTAAATTACTAAACTAAAAACACTATTTACTGGAATTTGGGATACGCGTCATTTTGCTGCGCAATAAAATCCGGATGTGCCTGAGTAGGATAACCATAAGCCATTGGGTATGTCGGATACACAGTGTGTTGTGTATAATGAATTGGCGCATTCGGGAAATAAGGGACGGCAGCCTGAGGCATCAGCGAAAATGCGTGTTGTTGCTGTTGTAATAGCATTCCTTGCATGTAAGGAATCAGCTGACCACCATAAAACGGTGTCATGTTACCAATGTGGTGCATTTTCACTTCCGGGCGAGATTGCATATAGGTATCAGTTGTCAAAGATCCCGTTTCGTTCATTTGTTCTGAATTCGTGGTGGAAATTTCCTCACTTTGTTTCTTTTCAAGTTGAGTAGATTCGGATGTAGCTTTTGTTCCTTCTATACCCGTCTTTTTCTCATTGAAAACCATTTTACTAGCATGGCTGGCAATAACAGACTCGATATCTTCAATTGTAGGTTTAGTTCCGTGATTGGGGTTTATTTGATTCAGAGCTCCAGGTTGGGACACTTTTGATGCATTTTTGATAGTTCCCCCATTAACTGGCCTATTTTCCTTATGCTCTCTGTGCTGTTTAGGTTGCAGAACAATGAATCTCGTCGTATCAGAATCGTAGTGAATGCTTCCTGACGCGCTTTCCAAAAGTCGTTTCCCTAACACCAATACCGATAAAGCTCTCAAATTTATCTCGTACCTTAAAACCTCTGCAGTAATACTTTCCTTTTCATGTTCACTGTTGTCCTTTATCCTAGCAACTGCCGCATTGTCCAAAAATGAGGGGATGACATTGGCCTCCAAGTAGTTGTCGTAATCACCAATTAGAAGATTGATGTTTTCGGATGCGAACAAATGATCATCTTTAAAGTCTTTAAATTGAAATCTAATGAGCAGAAAATCCCTGAACTGGACATCTTCTTCAAAGAAAAAGCTTCTGGTAGGTCTTGTGTTATTCTTAAGAAAACATGCCGCTTCTTGTGAAATAGAAACATCATCAAAATTATCCACGCTTGCGTCCAACAAACTTCCCAGAGAGAGAAGCGAATTGAGAACGCTTGCCAACTTTTCCATGGTCCCAAATCTGGAGATAAAGATCCTGTATGGCATCTTGTTTTCCTTGAGCCAACTTAAAATGAACCTCAAAGTTTTGAGATAATTCGCTTTTTGAACAGGATCGAATTGTTGCATTTGCGCTCCACCCTCTAATATATTTTCAATATACCTGAAAGTAAATTTCCCGAATTTCTCCCCCACATCAACCGCAGATTTGAAAATCAACTCATTGAGGGTCAAAAGGATGGTCAATTGTTGAATAAGAAAAGTTCCGTGGTATGGTTCTGAAATAGATAAAATGCTTTTCATATTATCACTAATGCTCTTGTAAAGGTCACTCTCGAGTCTCGAAAATGAAACCCCTTTGATTACATTTGGTCCCCTTTTATAGACGTTTGGTAGATAAAAGTAGCCTGAAAGACAAATCAAAGAAATATTCAAGTCCTCTGCGCTGAAATTAGGCAATTTTCGTGCGGATTTTCTATCGTTGATTTCCTTAAGACTGTTGATAAATGAGTTCTTACCAAGAATTTTCTGCAAATTAGCAAGACCCAATTGGTATTCAGGCAACCTAGTGAATTGAGACCTGAGCAACCACAAACACGCACGATATTTGTCATCAATTAAGTTGAAAATCATACCCGTGTGGTTGTAAGGCTCATTCAAAGCTGGTAGCAAAAGAATGCAGTAGCTATAAAGTTGCAATGATCTCTCATATTTCGGGCCCCAAACTTCCTTTTTGCGAGTCGAAGTCATATCTTTATACCCAAAGTAATCTTTGACAGACATGCATGGCAAAATGAAGTTAGTTTCCAAATAGGTTCTATGCCTATGCAAATCACCAAGACACAACAAAACTTTATGCACAAGATAAAGAAGGTTTGCTTGGGTGCTTGACAGAAAGGAACCTCTTGCATCATGTGCTACCTGGAAGTTGAAAGCCTTCAATATTCTGTTCGGCATGAATGGGTTCTCAAATTGAGTACAAAAATGTTTTAAGAGTGTGAAATAAAACAGTGCAACCAGCTTCACATACTTTATAAAGTTCTCATGAAGTTTTCTTGCCTCAACAGGCTTGACATTGAACTTCCGACCATCTTTTTTGCTTTTTTTAAAGTCTTCATTGACAGTAGAGAGGAATTCGGCATGCTGGGACTGGAAATATTTCACAATCGGATAATGGAAATCTGACCAAAACTGATCAAGATATTTAATAGTCGTGAAATCCGCCTCATTCTCTCCTTCTAAGCTGATCAGCAAATATTGGTCTAGATCATTGAGAATAAATTTATGAAAGCTCTGCTGATTGATAGTAACAAACCCCAATAATAGAGAACTGTCAAGAAACGTTCTCTCAAGAAAGCCCTTTAGCAGGGTTTTGGTTTTTTGAAATTCAGAAGTAAAACTTCGGCTTGTCATGATTGATAAAAGTACAGGTATAAAGAATTTCGAACTAGCTCCTGACCATTGTTATTATCCAGAGCTATAGCATCAAAATCTGTGCACCATGTGAAGCTTCTATAGACGCTAATTTTTTTTTTCTTCGAGAAACTAGTCTTTATGGAGCAGACACGACGGATTTCACATTTTTGGCGCGAAGATTTGATAGCACTCTGATTTTGCCACCCGTTGGAAATGATTTTGCGTTTCGACCTGATCTTGTCAGGGATTTTGAATTACCACATAGACTAAAAAGATGTCAGATGAAACATCATATCCGGTAAGAGTGTATGTGTACGACTTATCCCAAGGCATGGCAGCGATCTACTCACCCATGATACTCGGGGTAAAATTGGATGCAATATACCATACATCCATAGTAGCCTTCGGCAAAGAAACGTTCATACAAGATGGTATCAAACAGGAAACTCCAGGTAAAACAAAGTACGGCTTACCGATTCGAGTTATAGATATGGGAGAAACATACGTCACTCCCGATATTTTCGAGGATTTTTTGCGAGAATTATCTGACAGGGAAGATATGAAGTATCATGGCTCGCGGTACGATATATTTGAAAACAACTGCAACCACTTCACAGATGTTATATTGGACTTCTTGGTGGCCAAAAACTTGGAGGAACAGATTTTGTCATTACCGCAAATTGTGTTGAATAGCCCAAATGGTCAAGTTTTCAAGCAAATGATTGGTAACGGAGGCTCTCTCGTATGATACATAATTATCCCTTTATAGTGAAACAAGTTATAAACATTTTTTTTGCTGCAAAATCCTGACTATAAAGGTACTTGTGCCGCTTGTCAAATTAATTATGGACAGCTACGTAACAGTAAGTATCCAATCTTAGTTGAAAACGGTCCCTAACAATTAGGAGAACATTAATCTGGTTCCTAACTCTTTTTGTCCGTCAGGATTTGAAAGTGTTGAATACCCGAATGGTTATAACTCGTACAACGACATTACAAGCAATCAGAAATACCCTAACCCTAACTTCTGGCTGGCACAGTCGCCTACAGTTGACCACTATCCCAATACATTCGGAAATTCCCCTTCCTGGAATATACAAAATGGTCAGCTCGGCGAAAGCTCAGTTGGGTTCCAGCCCAATATCGCTTATGATAATCCAAATTATGCGTATACCAAAACAAACAGACGTCCCAAAATGAACTACAACTCCCAGAGCTATACACCCTCGAGTTTACCAAAGCAAGTGAACTCAGCAGTGGACGAGTTTGGTATGAATATGGACTATGACATTAAGAGTACCGGGTTGGTCAAAGCAGCCGAGAGATTGCAAATTTCAGAAGCATGGGAACATAACCGGAAGTTGAAAGGCGAATTGACGTTGCGAGACCAGATAATCAAAAACCTTACAGAACAGCTCAACACGTCATCAAAGTCTGCACGTACAAACAGCAATAGTATAACCACAGCTGGTGAGGTATTGACTCTGGAAAAAACCGTCAAAATGCCTGCAAATCATTATCTATTATTGCAAGACATGGCGAAAGCGTTAAAGGAAAAGAAAGCGGAGTTGGTGGAAACCAAAGAGCGCTTGGAAGCGATAATAGTAAGTATATCCTTACGATCAGGTTTCAGAAATGAAGCCAGCTTTACTGCTGATGGTCATTATGACGAGCAAGAGCTCGCACATAAAGTTGTGAGCAAGATGGCAATCTTGAAAAAGGAAAACGACAATTTGATGAAAATGGCCAGTTATAGCAACAAAAGCAGTTTGTTGGTCGAAATGGCGTTATTGAGGGATAAAAATGAGGAGTTATCAATAAAAATACCCGGCTCACCAAAAGCTACTTCTCTTGAACCGAGCTAAGAGCAAGGACTTTTTTCGGTTTCTCCGCAGATTTTAAAAATTACCGATCCAAGCAGCTAACGAGAAATATGGCTAAATATAGTTACAACACGACAGGGATGTCAATATTAAATTCCAATGCCAAGTAGTATACAGTACAAAACTATCGTGTATTCCTATACCTAGCAATTGATTGCTGGGATATCTTTCTCGCTTGCGCAAATAAAAACTGAGGAGAACGGTTGATATTAACGGCGATCATTTAGCTCAACAATATACACTCTGTTTCACTGTATCCCTTACTCCAAATGAACAATTCCGCGCGATGATTGCGGTAGGCTTGCCAAATTTTCATTTCGGCGCAGTTCGATGACTCCTTTCTTGCTTGACGGCGACTACGGGTCAATTGCAGATCAAACCCGCCTCAGAACCTTTTTTTGACAACTAACCAAGCCAATGATGTTTACACTAATACTTAGTAATGCAGAATCGTAAAAAGGTTTCGGAAAATGAAAGCGCATCTAAAGCTAGGTTGTCAATATTGGGACGAGGCTTTGATTCAAGATACATCCCTCGAATTACTCACATTAATGTGTTTTAATGTCTAAGTAAATGGCGCAGCCCAGATGGACAGCCTTCGTAATGATCCCTGTAAAAAGAAAAAAGTAGCCATTGGTACCACAAAGACGATACATGCAATCTGCACAAGAAAAACATGCTCTTTGTGGTTTTGATTCAAGGCTTCGGACACCCTCAAGTGCTATCATGCAACCTTTTTTTTTTTTTTGATTTGAAACGAGCCCCAGCAAAGATCCAATGTGTAGATATATATAAAACTAGTTTTGCACTTTGTGAGTTCCCCTCTTTTTTAATCAAGTCCATTACAAATTGTTTTCTCACATTAGTGGAAACCATGCCAGACTTTGTTTTCACGAAGGAGAACGTTCTCCCAGCCACCGATCCCAAATCACCATTCTTTGTTAATCTCCCGAGTCATGACTCGAAGCCCATTGACAACTTGGTGACCTTTTTCAAGTATTGGAAATACTTCATCAAGTCGCTCATACACTATTTCAAAGAAATTTCTTTGGTTAAAGAGTTTGAAGCGAACCTCAACTACCAGTTACTCAGTGCCATACAGTTTCCTGGGTTCAAAGACTTACCAAGACAGGTTATTCATGAAATATCTTCTGCCCACACTCTGCACGCGCTGAAAGATGGTTCTGGCGGAAGCACCGGAAAGCTGTCTATCTCCGGACCTAGTGCTGCGCATCCGCCCAATACTCCTACAAAGGACAACAAATTCAGTACTCCGGGATCCGCAAAGGGGACCCCTTCCGGGGAAATGAAGAGACCAGGGTTACTAAAGACCAAGTCTAACAACTCGACATTTCTCAAAAACAACAAAGAAAATGGAAATACTCATAAAAGAACACTGTCGACAGCCTCCAAGGCAAGCACCATTGCCCCTTCAAATTCGTCCAGTCATGCGACGAATGATATCAAAATCGAACCAAACTTTTTCCCCGACGATGCCTTATTCACAAACTTGCCACCGCTACTTCTCAACCATCATCAACTTTCATACCAAACCAGCTCGAAACTTCACAGAGATCTCAACCACAAGATTATTGCCAGACTTGAAATATTGTTGAAGAACTTATCCAATAAAATCAAAGAAATCAAGTCTTCATTGAAGAATGAGTCCTTTGGAAACTACCACTTGGCTAAAGAGATTAGCGAGACAGGTGTGGTTCTAAGTGAGTATAGAGCCTCGATAGAGAGATACAGTAATGAAAAGCCAGTTCTTAAAGGGCTTGTTGTTACAGATGGCGAAGCCACCCAAGATGAAGATGACGGTGTCCTAGATGACCCTTTTTTGATCAAATTGAGAGTTGATTACCAAGTCAAGCATCAGTTAATTCACGAGAATTACATGTATGCTTCTTATGTCAACTTGCAAAATATATCTAAGGAATTATTTACATACGTCATGAAAGAGTTAACGATTGTGATTGACAAATTTGGGAAATTAGAGTTGAATCCTACCTACTATAAGTTTTTGAAAGAGAAGATCTCGACTTCATCCGCTAGTGACTGGGAATACTTTATTTCAATGAACCCAAACTTTTTGAACATCTATAAAGATACTACAGTTCACAAGAAGAAGGAAATCAGATCCTTCAAGGGTCTTAAATTGCCTTACGAAGACTCCATTCACAATAAGTGTATCCGTTATGGTGTTTTGTACAAGAAGTCAAAGCTTTTGAAAAAGTATAGCCGCTGCTTTTACGTGTTGACATGCAACTACTTGCACGAATTCAGGACTGAAAACGACGATGGTAGCATAGAGGGAAAAGCACAGCACCTCACTAATAGTGTCATGAAGAAAATGGGTGGAGGGGTCAAAGATAAAATTGGGGGTTTTATTGGACCCAACGAAGTCCCTGTGAAGTCTTACAATCTCAATGATTGTAGCATTACTATCAAAGACGAGAAGGGATTGAAGTTTCAGTTAGTCAAGAACTCGAACAGTGGTAAAAAGTATACCTTTAAATGTTCAAGTGTCGAAGACTTCAACAACTGGTACGTGGACTTGGAGGAATTGTTCAGATTCGGATCCCAGCACTACAAGAGGTTCCATCTTCTCAAAGCTAAGATTGCAGCGAAGGAGGAGGAGCAAAAGAAGGCCAAGAATCTGAGACAGAAGGCGAAGGAGGAATTGACGAACAAGAATCCACTTCCAAATGCCCTGAATGAATCTACTGATAGTCTCAAGAACAACTTTAAGTTGTCTTTCAACAATGGCGACAGCTTAACAGGTATTTTCACCCCTACTATCAGAACTCCCGTTCCTGGCTCTCCTGACGATGGTAATCCATTCGATAAGACTTTCATGAACGGACTTTCTCATCATGCAAACTTGAGTACCAACACTACAGCATCAACTGTGAGCCTTTCGTCTCCTAATCACAGTCTTGCATCTCCATCTTGGTCTCCTAATGATATCAATGCTAACAAAGTAGAATCAAGTGCCTCGCATGATGACCAACACCAAAGCTACTTACAAATGCAGCAGGAGATATTGAAACAACAGCAAGAACTCTTGACTCTGCGGATTAACCAGTTACAGCAAACACCCCCTGCAACTGAACCCGATAATCAGATGGGCCATTCAAGACTGGCAAGTGACGTCTCGAACTCATCTAGTTCCATGGTTGCGAGTAACGCCGCCAATGCCGCAGGGTTGACAAATTTTTCAACCCTTTCGGAAACCGGACATCAAACACCACCATCAATGAATCTCAAGGGTTTGTTGCGCACATCTTCAAGTGAGTCTATGCAGTCTTTTGTTATCTCGCAAGCAGCGTTACAAAGGGAAGTACAGAACGCTTTTGAGGCGGGCCAAAGAAGAGCAAATGGGCGGCAAACCCCTGAACCCGAGTTTCTGACAACAAAGACAGCAGCACAAACCAACATTCCTGAACTTACGGTTAGTTCAGATCACTAGAGAAACGTTCCTCAAACAATTGCTCGTGCGGCTATCCAAAATATAAACAGAAGCGGGGTTTAAGTCTACTTAAAATAATACGTAGCCTAAAGTCTAGATTATCTATAAAGACAATCATTATTTATAAAAGAGGCTCCTCTACACCAAGTGATCCTTTTTTTAAGCAAGTAGCTATAGAGCACCGTAGTAAAAGTCATCGACTACTTTTTAGGTGCCGCAATGCTAAGCATTTTTTTCTTTTTTCTTCAATATTGCTTCAAGTTTGGGGTTTGGCCTACACAATAAACCAACCACAAACAACATGTCTTCTACAGGTTTCCAAAAACACGAGTCTGCAATAGCATCCGACTCTGAGAGTGAGCTCAATGATCGCCCAGGCTCTCCTAATCCTCCCTTGAGAAGGTCTTCGTCATTGTTCTCGTTGTCCTCTAAAGATGAATTGCCCAAACCTGACAAGACCGAATATGTTGCCTTCATCGAGGACAACAGACATTTTAGCATGCTTCGCAATCTCCACATGGCTGACTTTATCACATTGTTGAATGGATTTTCGGGTTTCTACTCAATCATTTCATGTCTTAGATATACTTTGACGGGGCAGACTCACTACGTGCAACGTGCCCACTTTTTCATTTGCTTGGGGCTTTTCTTTGATTTCTTTGACGGAAGAGTCGCTAGAATGCGCAATAAATCATCATTAATGGGCCAGGAATTGGACTCATTAGCCGATTTGGTCTCATTTGGTGTCAGTCCCGCAACAATTGCTTTCGCCATCGGCTTTCAATCCACTGTCGATGTTTTGTTTTTAACTTACTGGGTCTTGTGTGGTTTAACAAGATTGGCAAGATTCAACATATCGACCGACAACATCCCTAAGGACAAGAGCGGTAAGTCACAGTACTTTGAGGGCCTTCCAATCCCAAGCAATCTATTCTGGGTGGCATTCATGGCATTTTTGGTGAACAAGAATTGGATTCTTGCTGACTTGCCCGGTGGAATGATTTTCGAAGGCACTGCCTTCGAGTTCCACACTATCTGTATTGGCTTCTTTTTACAGGGCTGTGCGAACATCTCCAAGTCGTTGCACATCCCAAAGCCTTAAATATAATTTCATATATTACCTATGCAATTGATATCTTTCTGCCTATACTATTTCTCTGCATCTTGCCTAAAGTCTGGCTTTAGGGTAGCAAACGTATGTACATCCCTGAAGTCCGTGCCATTGTAAATACCCGTGCGCAACGAGTCGAGAAACACAGGATCGAAGTTCTTTGGATCCAAGATCCCTAAATCCTTCGGATCAAAGTGCAACTTGTGGCTATTATTGGAGATGTTCATTGTATGACAAATCTCCCAGAAGGAGGTGTGTATGGGCTTGAGACGAAAGAAGTAGCTCGTGTAAAACTTCAAAGACTTATCTCTACCCTCATCATTATGCAGTATACCCACTTTTCGGCATTCGCTGTGGAAGAGAGCTAGTAAATAGAGAATTTCCTTGTGCTGTGCTATTCTCTCCACTAGTTGACTTATCTTGCTCTGCAAACTGGTTTCGTGAGTGAGTTTATATTGCTCTGCATCGACCTTCTTGACGTAGTCAAGCGACCTGGTTATTATGTTTAGATACCTGCGTGTATGTTGGATTTTCGCAAACCTCCATGGCGCTACATAAACGTTCCCTAAAAGCCTCCCAGACATGACTGCTTGTCTCCTGCACTTTTTTACTAATCTGACGTCAAATTTTTTTCACGAAGATCTACCACATTCATATGTTTGCCACGAAGTTAATTGCGAGGGCATCTGCACGCTCGTTGCGCAGTACTGTTACTTTCAAAGCTACACCAGCGATAATAAGTCAGTTTGGTCGCTTCTCGACTAAAGCTAATGAAGATTCAAAGAATACCGAGAAGGCTACCAACTCCATCTTGACTGACGACATGTTGGCCAAAGCTGGTTTTGAAGACCCAGAGGCTGAAAAGAAAAGTACCGAGGAAGGCCAGAACGAAGAGGGAAGCCAGCGTTCAAGAAGAAAGAGAAGAGCACAGACATCCAAGGACTTGCAGCGTGAGAGATACGCCAACTACTTCTATGTTCTTTCCTTTGCTGGTATTCTCGGTGGCGCAGGATACATGAGTCGTAACTGGGACTCCGAAGAAGAGCAGAAAAAGTTGGAGGGGTCCAGTATTGAAAACGGTTACACCCCATCGTTGATGTACGAAAGATTGAGCAGACGTATGTCTTCCTTGTTCACTTTTATTTCTGAGCCAATGTTTGAGCAGTTGTTGCCACCCCCAGCTCCAGAAGCTTACCGTAGACCTTTGACTTTGGTTTTGACTTTGGATGACTTGTTGATCCACTCCGAATGGGATACAAAGAATGGTTGGAGAACTGCTAAGAGACCAGGTGTGGACTACTTTTTGAGATACTTGTCCCAGTACTACGAGATTGTCGTTTTCGCCTCAAACCAGCAGGTTTTTTCTGAGAGAACTGTCCAGAAGTTGGACCCTATGCAGGCTGCCATCCAGTACACCTTGTTCAGAGAAGCTTGCCGTTACAAGGACGGCAAGTTCATTAAGGACATCTCATTGTTAAATCGTGACTTGGGTAAGACCGTTGTTATTGAGGTCGATGAAGAGTCGATCTGTTTGCAACCAGAAAACGCTATCATGGTCAAGAGATGGGACGGTACTCCGGATGACTACTTAATCCAGTTGGTTCCATTCTTGGAGTACTTAGCCACTCAGCCTTCTAAAGACATCAGACCTATTTTGAACTCATACCCAGATAGATACAAGGTTCCAGAGGAGTTCAAGGCCCGTGAAGCTGTGTTGAGAGAACAATGGAAGAAGGAGAACTCGAGGCCAAATGCAGGTAACTTTTTAGCTGCTTTGTTGGGTACTCCAGCTTTGGCTAAGGAGCCAAAGATGCCTTTGGACATCATTAGAGAACATGGTCAGTACCAATATGAACAATACGAGAAATATGTCGAGGCTAACGTTGCCAAGGTTGTGGAAGAAGAGAAGAAGATGAAGGAAGTTTTGGGAAAAACCTCCTTGAATAAGGTTGTCACTGGGGCTGGTCCAACTCCGGAGGAAATTGCCAGAGTCCAAGCTGAAATCCAAGCCGGGAAGTAATTAGAGCAGTGCTTACGATCCATGTCATTGAAGTTCTGAGCTTGTTTGATCAAATTGAAAATATTTGATATTTATGAAACAAGTTCTAACTCAGTACTTTTTTGATGAGTTTCTTCTTCCCCATGCGTGTACATATTGAGAAGATACTTTATTGTAGAGCAATTTTTCGAAATGAATAAAAAAAGAAATTGAAATCCGAACTGAGTGTTGACCGATATCGGAACCTCATAGAATTGTCCAGGAATAAGGCGTGCCATTACAAACACAGTAACCTTCTTATTGTAACCAGCAAAACTGTTATTACAAGGACACTCCTGTGTCGTTAAAGTTAGCTAGAAGTGTCAAATGTTCAACCGTTTACGTTACCAAACTCTGATTGGCTGTTTTTGAAAAAATTATCTCCTTATTCGTTTTTGCTCAACTGATGGAAAAGATAAAAAAATTAGATTCGGCTTAAATTGATTCTAGGTTCAAGTGTGCTCAGAAAACAACCATGTCTGCAAAAGGACCATCTATAGCGCCCAGGCTGGCCCCATCGCCAATAGCAATATCTCCAGCGGCGCCTTCACCACCATCTATGGGAGGCTATAAAGGTCTCCCCAACGGTAAGACAGCAGCATCGGTAGTATCTAGCAGTCTTGAGGGAAATGCTTCTCCTAGTGTTACCCAGATCATCACATCCAAAGAATGGGTCTTGCCACCGAGGCCTAAGCCCGGAAGGAAGCCAAGTGTGGATACACCAGCTTCGAAGCGGAAGGCACAAAATCGTGCTGCCCAAAGAGCATTCAGAGAGCGCAGGGCAACTAGAGTTCAAGAGTTGGAACAAAAGTTGATGGAAGTGGAAAAAGAGAAAGATGTTAAGGAAATGGGTTTGGTCAATACAATTAACAAGTTGAAGTTGGAAAACCAATTTTTGATCAAAAGCTTGGAGCTGTTAAAGTCAGAAATAGCAAGCATTAAGGAGTCTAATTCTTATGTTTCTTCACCTTCTGCAACATCTCCTACTACAATCCCTCCTTCGCGCCCTTTTTTTAAGTCGACGTTTTCCATGCACAACTCTCCGACTGTGTCCGCAGGAGCAGGATCTCCAGCGAGCTCTTCGTATTCTGTTCAGCAAATATCTCCAGCACCTTCAGCAGACTCGCCTCCTGTTTACGCTAACAAAACCGAACACAAGCATCAACACAGGATACCTAATCACACACCTGTATCGAAAACCAATACTCCCAAGGAAAAGAGTAACTTTGATTGTGGGGTGTGTTTGAAAGATGACTGTCTTTGCGAATCTGTTGGGTTAAAGGAAAACAACTATGATGGGGAGGTGGACGTACAAAACCTCGAAGAAACAATCAACCTGTTTAAACCAATGGCTGCTGTTTCATTGCCACGTAAAAGAAAGTCACCTCAGTCGTTGGAGGTGGACTTCACTGAGAAATTCACAACAAAAACGAAGAAAATGCCCGATTTGAAGAGACTAAAGAAAGCCAGTACGGCAGATTCTGGGCTGTTTAATGAGTCATCTCCAGTCGATAACTGTGGTTTCTGTTCAGATGACACTCCTTGTGTTTGCAGAGAAGCCGCAAAAGAAGCTGCTCTTTTAAACAGCAGCCTTAATCAGGACTCTTCGAGAATGAGCCTCAACAACGAGGTGCACGATGATGACAACAATAAAACCTTACCTCCTATTGTGAATAACCGCAGTATGCGTCCGAGCGTATTGCCTGTCATGCATCCTGGTCCCTCTGTTGAAATCCGTGATATCACAAATCTTACCCCTGGTTCAGTCCCTACTGTTGTCAGAAGAGACACTGAAACAAGGACTTCGTACTTCGACTTGGCTTCTCAAGCTCAGGAAAGCGCTCCTACAGATGGTGGGTGTACCGGTAATCCAGGTACCTGTAACCAGTGTCAAATGGATCCTATGTCGACATTATTCTGCACAACTGTGGCAAATAAGCCTAAGGACTCTTTTAATTCTCCAGAAAACCCTGCCACTACTCCTATTGAATCACTGGCTCCCTCCCCACAACCGAATCGTCCCAGATCTGATTCAAGAAAGCTGACTTCGTCAAGCATAAGCATCATGGCATCAGGTACCCCCTCGTCGTCTGCCCCACCCCCTTTAATCGCCACCAACAATCCTGCTACATCGACACTGGGTATGTTCATTCCGTGTTCAGATGCTTATAAGACATTGTCGCGGCACAAGAAATTTAACTCGGTGGACTTCAGCACATTGGTAGGTAAGCTCACTACTCGTGGAATGCAGGTGGAAGTACAGTCTGTGGCTAATGTTTTAAGGGAACTCGACAGGAGATTGTACAATTAGTACTTGGGTAATTGGTTTTAGATATATATATCGGTATTAAGTATTACGTGTCGGTATCCTTTGTAATATTGGAGTTTGGCCCTAAATCTGGGAGACGAGTGAACAGCAAAAGATCGAGCCGAGCCTTGTAAACTTTTGCTTGTAAATTATTGATTTAAATTACAAATATACTTAATAACTGATTCTAAAACTTCAATAAAAACTATCTTAAGGATAAAAACTACCTGGCATAACAGGAGCGCGGTGCTTTGAAGATTTTTCCCCTAAACTTGAGTGGTCCACTCCTCTTTCGTTGTAGCTGCGAGGGATATTTGAATCTGTTTTACTGCTGTAACCAGTTGCATCACCCAGGGCATTGTGAGTGTACCCACTCGCACTTCCGTATTCAGTTTCATTCAATGACTTTGAGGATCTCTCGGGGTTGCCAGCAAAAGCAGCTCTAGCAGAAGATGCTTTAGAATTGCCATCTTTTGGTAGCACGGATTCGACTTGCTTGCCGTTAAGAATGACAGTTCCAGTTTTGGTATTCACTGTGAGGTCACCGGAGCTCAAATCCAAGCCTTTTGATATCAAGTCTTTAGAAACATTCTGAGCGAGAACAGTTGCCTCACCTCTGTCTTCAACTCCAATCACTTCAACCTCCAATTCGCTCAATTTCTTGTTAGAACTGTTAGTACCACTAGTGGCCGCATTTGTAGCAGAGGCGGAGTTGATAGATCCTGCAGTAGTCGATGGCATAGAGTTCCCAGAAACTTTTCCACCATATTCATAGCCAGCCTCATAGGCGGCTTTCTGTATTCCTGCATTGTAGAAGTCGTCAACGTTACTACTTGGTGCAGAGATGGTGTTGACAGATTCAGCTTCTTTGAAGTTAGAATTGTTGGGGTTATTTCCAGACAAATAAGCATACCCAGTTCCAAAGAGTGCCCCAGTAGCAGCGCTTATTCCAGCTACAGCGCTACCCAAAGTCGAACTGCCAGCTTCTGAGTTGAAATTTTCGTGACCCGTTCCAATATCACCATCTGCAGAGATACCTTTACCAAATTGACCAGATGGGGTGCCCAGGGCTCCAGTCAATTTTGGTTCCACCGAGCCGGTTCCTGCTTGTGGGGTGACTGAAGAATGACTGTACACCTTTGTATTCTCCCTCTGGTTACTTCTGGCATCAGTAGTCAGTGGGACTACTTTCTCCTCTGCATGAGGAAGGTCGGATTCGGTCTTTTTATAATGATCATTCAGTGTATGACTGTCAATGGTGTCATCAACATCGTACTTGCTTTTAGAAGTATCGAGAGAGCGATCATTTTGGGGAGCGGAGGTATAAGACAAGCCATAATCTCCTTCAACCCCAGAAGTCTTATTCTCAACACTTGAGACATTTTCCCCGGATTTTGAGTCAACAGTGGAGTTGGTAGGTTCACTGGTAGCGGTTTTGTATGACTGGTGGTTCTCTTTGGTGGATGGAGATCCATCAACGACTCTTGACGACTTGTTCGGATCACTTGCATTTAATGTTCTCTCGGTAGAAGAGTTAGTAGCACTTGTTGTGCCCAGATTGAAGTCCTCCTTAGTAGCCTTCTTTGTACTATTCAAGCCTGGAATCTCCTGAACATCACCATCCTTCTGCTTTGGGGTTTCACCATCATCAGTAGCACTCTTGCTAGAATCGTGCTTTGATGCGTTCTTTACATCGCCATACTTCAAGGCAGCATCAACCAAAGATCCCAGAGTCTGCTTGTGGCCGTGCTTCTTGTTGTAGTTTGCGACATCATCCTCAGTGAATTTACCGGTTGGTTTTTCCGTCAGTTCTTGAACCTTGCGATTAGCAGCAGGAACCAGCTTTAATCCTGGAATCTCTTGAACACCATCGTCCTTCGTACCTTCGGCATTCTCAGCGGCATCTTCAGCCTTGGTAGACCGGTGAGGTGCTGCCTTTTCAACTTCTGCATCCTTTACAGCATCAATTAATGATCCCAGAGTCTTCTTATCAAAGTTGTGTTCCTTGTTGTACCTCGCAACATCCTCCTCGGTGATCTTGGTGGTAGGTGCATCTTGCTTCACAAACTTATCAGAATCTTCTGATGCAGGAACCAATCCTGGAACTTGCTGAACTCCGTCACCAGACTCTTCCGCATCACCAGACTCTGTTGTTCTACCCTTACCCTTGTGTTGTGGGGCAGCTCTAACGTCTTCAAAATTCTCCTCCGCTGTTCTGATCAACGAACCTGGAGTTCCAGTAACTGCGCCTCTGGAACTACCATCGTAAGTGTTCGACGTTTTAGAGCTTGAATCAAACGAGTGGGGACCATTAGTACTGGAAGATTTTTCGACAGGGGACCTCGACTTTGCACCCGTCGCTTCTTCTTTGTGATGGTCATCACTGATCTGTTTCTCGTTGGCACGGGGAACAACTTCGTATTCATCGTCGACATCAGAGACATCTTCAAGCACGGGCTGCCTAATATGGGATTTCTGGGAATTTGCACCAACTTTTGATTCTTTAAGATCATCCTTGTGAGATCTTGTAGTATCATTGCCAAAACCGAGCGTGCTGGCAACACCAGCTAAAATACCACCTGAAGCCACGGCAGTGGAGGCTCCGGGAGCTCCCGAATGATTGGAAGGGTCAACGTTCTTACTGATGGCGGGGTCAACACCGACAGAAGTACTCTTGGATTGTGCCCCAGAGGTTTCGTTAGCATAGTGCTGGCGACCTGCTTCGTAAGCACCCTTGCTCACACCTTCCTGGTAAGCTTCACGAGAAACTGGATGTTCGCTGTTAGAGGTCGAGTACCCAACATAGCCAGCAGCAGCTGCTGCTGCTGCTGCTGCACCAGCTGCTAAACCTTCCGCGGCGCTCTGAATAGTGTGTTGAGCGGATTCAATCGCACTTGATTCTGATCTAGTGTTATTCTGAGTTGTATCTTGTGCACCAGTATTGAAGCCGGTGTGATGGGCTCCCTTTTCAACACCAGTGCCGTAAGAACTGTTCGATACACCGAAATCATAACCAGCACTCTTCACTCCGGAATCATAGGCGGCACTCTTTACACCAGAGTCATAAGCAGCGCTTTTGACACTTGAGCCTTGTTCGTGTGTATGCTTGGAGGCGTCGAGTTCACCTTCAAACTTACCACTTTGGTAAGAGGCAGACTTAATCCCATCAGTGTAAGACGTAGTTGCCGAATTTGAATCGACATTCTTTGAGCTTTTGTGCGAAGAATTGTGGGTATTTACACTCGACTCATTGATAGTCTTCTGTTGTGCTGCTTCTCGTGAAGCCTGACTAGCCCCAGCAGCGTACACTTCCGCTTTGACATCTTTAACATGCGAGCTGTGATTGTCATCACTAGAACTACGCTTTCCTGTTGAATAATCAGCTGCGCTAGTGTAATTGACAGAATGAGAACTAGCGTAAGTATCAGATGCACCTGATGAACCGCTGCTAACGTTGCCAGACCTATGGTTTTTCAATTCATCAATTTCCTTTTGGGTATGGTCAATCTGATTGTCCAATCTCTTTAACTCGGTATTGTAGTCAAAGTCTTTAGAAGATGGCAGGATAAATTCACGTTCAGACCTTTCTAATTTGTTCAAACTACCGTCATCCATCTTATCCGAAGTATCTTTTGCATTCTTCTCGAGCTCTGCTCTTCCACCTGCATATTTCGGGTTGGTGTCAACGTGGTTGAGTGCAGCCAGTGCAACACCACCTGGGTTGTGGACCGACTTATTTTTAGCCCTCTCGTCATCTCCGTTGACATTCTTAGGTCTAGCTGTCTTTGCAGACGCAACATTCGATGCAGCATAGCGGGCTTTTTCTTTCCTTTTCTCCTCTTCTTCATGCTCTCTTCTTGCAGCTCTCTGGCCTTCCTCGTAAGCCAACTTAACAATATCGGTACCCGACCCCAATCCAGCCGTAGTAAGCTCTGGCTGGTGCTCGTAAAATGTACCATTTCCCCGAGGAGTACCATCATTACGGTATTTGGGGTTGTCATTAGGATTCTTAGTAGCATTGGACGCTGCAATTGGAACCCCCTCTTCCTTACTACCATGAGCTTCATGGTTTGTTCCGGGTAATGTACCAGCACCCTTGAGCTTACCGACTGATGTGGTGGTGATAATTTCATCTCCGTTACTACTCATTGACTTGGTATGTACCCTCGACGTCTCAGGTGAGCTTCCGCTGTCAATTGAGGAGGTAGCACTTCTCTCGGCTTTACCCAAGGAAGGCTCATTATTCGCATCCAAATCTTTGCTACCTGCAGGACTGCTTGGTACACTAGATGTTACTGAGGATGAGCGCGAGTGGCTTCTAAATGGTTTCTTGAGCTTGTTCAACAAGCCTGATTTCTCTTCGTTAGTGGACATTGTCTGATGAATAACCACAAGGAATATCCTCCGCTATTTAAATCCACTCATATTTGCAAACAGAGCAACTTTACTGTGAATGACTTTTGAATGTACGTTAGATTGCGCGGGGCAGTGGCTGCAACAGGGGAACTTTGCTCTGAATTTAGGCGTAGAAGAACTAAAATTGTTATGAGCCTTGGTAGTTTTGAAAGCCGGGGAGCGCTCCTTTCTGTGCAGCAATCTAAAGCAACTGCAAAGAAGTTTCGGTTGCTCTCAGTAAGGGTTAACACGGTTCCATGTTGTGGTCTGAAATAAGATGCGTTGGTATGTAATGTAGTGCAGTGCAAATACACGTAATAATGATTCTTTCGACTCCCATCGTCAGTACGAAATACCTGAAGGTAGAACCATTGTTAGCAGTTTCATCTGAAATGGTTTCAAACGTTCGCAATGCTTGCTACCAAGGTTTTATTATTTGGTACACCTGTGTTATTACGTATACGTTCGATTTCAAAAAATCCACAGTAAACATTCCAAGGCTACAAATTCAGTTTTCCCAGAAATTTGAAACAATTCTGTAATTTGTTGATACAGCCTTTCTGTTTATTTCAAATGATTAGAGAGTTGTGAGATAGGAACACTATTTGACCATAATTAAACCCTTTACATCGTGGATTTGTTTGCAATTATCTTCCCTATTTATACTCCGGCATCTTGTTGCCTTTGTTGTAGATCAACCGTGTCACTAACCACTCCAAGCTCTCCTGTAAACCCTCATTTTCCAACACCGAGACTGGCAATAATTTAGAGTCCGTCGCTTCGAGCTCGCTAACCAACTGGATGAAAACCCCTGTTTTCAATGAAACCAAGTCCACTGCCTGTGGCAAGTCCTGCTTGTTAGCCAACATTAGGATCGGTACATTCAAAATGTCATTATCTCCTGATTCAGGACCATTAGGCCCGGACCACGACTGATCGTGTGCTATCAGCAATAATGTTTCATAGCACTCCTGGAAACGTTCGGTATCTGTCGAGTCTATAATGAAAATGATTCCGTGGCAGGATTTATAGTATCGCGACCACATACTTCGGAGCGAGCGCTGTCCGCCCAAATCCCAAAATTTCAAATTGATGTTCTTGAACTGAGAAGCTAAGTGTGATTCTATAGAAGAGTGGAACTTGATAGTGGTAGTATTTTGACCCACTGTCGGTAAGATACGCTTAGATTTGATCACTTCTTGGGTCGTTTGGGTTTCTTCATTGTGGGCTTTCTTCTTACGCGAGTTGTCCGCTGTCGATGAGGAGTAAAGTAATTTTATATGCTCGAGGAACGTTGTCTTACCTGCATTGTCCAATCCAAGTATGAGGACATTGTACTGTTCACGCTTGGTGTACTGTGTATAGAGTGATGATGCTAGGTGAAACATGACATAGTTTACCTACCTCGATTTGAAATAACACTTGGGCCGATTTTTTTACCCGGATTTCCCAACTCTGTATAAAAACCATCGGACTGTGAAAACTTTGTCAGATTACACACCGCAAATTGTAAGTACCATCAAAAATGACATATGATGATCAACGATAGGGACAACTGAGCAACGCATTGAAGATAGTTGTTGATAGATAGTAGAAATATCTGAATGTCATTATTTATGAGACACATACTAACTTTTTAGCCGATGCATCCTATCTTGTCACAGGCGGATCTTGCGTATTAAGTTGGTATTATGTAGTAGAATTCTGCTTTGTTGAACTACACGCCCCGGTTAAAGTAGGCCGAGTAACTATACGTTGAGTAGAAATTTCACATCAGTGAGACCTAGTATTGTATGCGTTCTAGGTATCTTTAAACCTTACGCAATATACCCTACAACCTCTATGTCCTCTTTTATTATTTATCTCAAAACTAAATGTTTTTCTTCACGGTATCAACCTTGGTAACGTAAATATAGTTCACCACAAACAAGAACCAAGCAACAGTCACTAAACCTGCACATGCAACATAAAGCCATGCGTTGGTGATATCCCAAGACCTCTTAAATTCGTCGTTGGCCAAGTGTCTCACTGTGACCACCTTCTGGTCAGATAAATAGCTCAAGCCAGATCTCTTGTAGTCCAAGTTAAAAGTGAAAATACCGTGCTGGTCAGGGACGGTAAAATTAGCAAGATAGATGTAGATGTCATCGCCAGTGTTGATCTCTGGAGAAGAAAGGGCCAGCCCAAGAGGTATCATGTCAATTCTCTGGTATGGGTCTAACATCTTGAATTCAATCTGCAACTGGTTATCTTCGGAGCTAATCTCGTAGGGAACCCACTTACCTTCAGAGTACTCGGACACACCAATAGTATATATAGCTTGGTCCTTAACCCTGTACAATGTTGGGTTCAATTTCTCTGGCTCGTCGTTCTTGAAGTGCTCGACGAACTTCAACCTCAAGACGCCCTTCAGTTGCAAAGTCCACTTAATCAAGTCAGACTCAGCCAAAAAGTCCTCAGATCCAACCCAGGTCAATCTAGCGTTGTTCAATGCCTGTAAGGAAACAGCCAAGAAACCCTGTTCACCAAAAGCCCAAGTCTTTTCACCTTCAGCGTGCTCCGCAGATGCATCGAGCGTGAGGCCTGTGCTACTACCCTTGGCGATTGGGATGATGAATTCATTGTTCGAAACCAAGGCTGCACCACCTTGATACTCTGTGACGGTCAATTTATCCAAGATGTTGTTGCCTGGAACCAAATTTTTAGAACTCAAACCATCGTTGAAGTGGTCCACGTACTTGAAGTTCTTTGGCGAAGGGTAAATACCCAAGTCATTCAAAAATCCTCTGAATGCATCCGGCAAAACGCTGGTGCTTCCTCCAACTATGAGTACATTTCCGTTCTTCTCGATGAACTCGAGCAAACGGGCTTGACGCAAACCCTCCTTCGCAGTGATAGCTTTCTTCGAAGATGGCAATAAGATCAAGTGGTCGTATTTAGGCTCTCCTTGGTAAAAGAGACTAAATTCTTCATCATCTGCCTGGTCGTAGGCACGTTTTTGGACTTCAAAGCCGTTATCCAAGACATTGAGCAAATTGGCAACGCCAGCCGACAAATCTGCGGAGTCTTTAAGGTCATGGTATTTGGAGTCGTAGAATACCAAAACTTTATTTGCGACTGGAGCAGTGTCAGCAGTCACCAAAGAGCACACAAAGGAGATCCAAAGCAAGCACAATTGATAAGCCTTCATTGGAATAGTGTGGGCGTACTTTTCTCTTTTCTTTGACGTGTTTGAAATTTTGCAAAAATCAGAATTGAAAAACGTAGTGTCACAACAAACCTAAATAATCCACGCTGAAGCTCTCTTACGCATCAACAGTGGTTCATGTAGCGGTAAACAGGTGGATCTTTTGGTTGCTGCTACAAAATTCTTGCATTTTAAACCTTTCGGTATTCACAGCGGCCAAATAGAAAACCAAGTCATTTAAGTCAGCGACTAGTCATACATTTACCCTTTGCCTACAAACAAACAGGTTTACAAAGCGTCGTGGTATATTCAATGCCTACTGTTGATAGTAATTCACATTGTTGGGATCTTTTTTGATCTTTTCACAATCCATCTAGCTGAAAAACTCATGCCTGTTAAAGTGAAAGTCGAGTTTCTTGGTGGCTTGGACGTCATCTCAAACGGTATCAGAGAGCATAAGGTTGTCTTATCTGGTGAAGAGGGTACATTAACCCTCAAAGATCTTGTCGATGAGATAACAAAGCTGGTCATTGCAAACCCCAAAGACATCCCCGTTTTCATCGAAGACGACACTGTTCGTCCAGGAATTCTTGTCCTCATCAACGACACAGACTGGGAGTTAGAGGAAAAAGAGGAGTATGTTCTTGAGAGTGGAGACGTAATCGCCTTTACGAGTACACTTCATGGAGGTTGAACAAGAGGGATTTGTCTTCAAGCTCAACAACAGACTAAGCTGCCTCATACTACTGGTTTCCAATTCCTTAAACATCGACACCATATTTAGTCACCGATGTGAGACGCTATCATCGTCATTAATCATTTCATTTAAAGAGGTACTAATCGACATCCAAGTAGCCCTTGGCCGTCCCAATCGTTTGTAGGTATAAGCACGAGCTCGATTTCTTCTCCAGCTCTGAGTAACCTTATTGATATCTCACGTCCAACTTTGGACTTAACTCTCGATGCTAGTAATGCTAAATTCTGGTTGTTGGCAACATGAACGTCATTATCAAACAAAACTATGCGATCTTCTTCATTTAAACCAGCTTTGTGAGCAGGACTATTCACTACTACCTGGCTCACACGGGCAAAAGGGATCACATGGCGTGGCGAAGATTTTGTTTCTTTTATGACATCTGCGGTGCTACCTTTTCTGGTGGCAAACTCCCCAATCAACTTTGCCTCTAGCGCTTTGAGCACATGTTTATGATCATTCCTCAACCTGATCACCTTAACCCTTATCAATCTTATGCTGACAACATCAATGTCCTCGCGCGGAAAGCCATCACTGGTGACCAATTTGGTTTCCATATCAGCATTGAACCGGTCGAGCATGGTTGACAATAGATCCAACTGAGATTCAATTTCTTGTTTGACGACAGCTAAATCTTGAAACAGCTGGAGCTCAAAGTCGGTACTGTAAGGCTTGAACTCCTTTTCGTCGAGGTTCAACGACCTCATGAGGCCTGTAAAGTCTTCCATTGTATAAAGATTTCTGGGGAAAATCAAAGATGATTAAATGATTTAAAACTGCGAAACGAAGCTTTCCCTACAGACTATAGTTTACTTTTAACCATTGTGCCATCTATTTTATTTAGTTGTTACCGTCATAACTGAGTGCAAAGGAGTATGTGCTTACGTTTTCAACATCGTCCTCTTCGTTTCCCTCACTTATTTCCTTCCACGACGCAACAGTGAGAATAATAAATCCCACAATGACCAAGAAGTCCCCTAAAAGTTGTTCTGGACTCAACTTGTTGCCAAACAAAAACCATTCCACAACTCCAGTTAAGAAAATCGTGAGCAAAGAGCTCACCGACGACAAAACAGGACTGGTCAAGGCCATGAGTGTTAAAAATGAAGCACTAAAGGTCAAGTTCGAGATAATCGAGCCAAGAATGTAAAGCCAGATGGTTGTATTGTTTTCGTAGTTGAAGATGTTGAACCTGTGTATCCCTGAGACTTGCACCACAATCACAATGGTTAACAAGATCACACATGTGAAAAGTCCAATCAAACACATAGCAAAGTTTGCAAAGGTCAGCTGACGTCTTGGGGTGATAATCTTAGCGCAATGTGGCGGTATGCACAAGTACTTTTTGTAGAGCACTTCGTAGTATCCATACAAGATAGCGCCCACGAAAATAATCAGATTTCCCCAGAATCTGTATGGGTATACAACATCAGATGAGTTCAAGCTTGGATCGGAGTACGCCACAACAAACACTCCCGCCACTGCGATCAAAACTGACGAGACTTTCATCCATGAAAACTTTTCCTTCAAAATGGGGATTGCAAAGGCGTACGCGGTAAATGCAGAGCAGTTGTAAATCGCGGTCACATCGGAAGCATACGTGATTGCCATTGAGCCATACCAAGTCCCTCCTGCAACAGTCAATACGAGAGTGATAAGAAAAGCTCTAGTATAAATGTATTTGATAGCAGGTGATTTCACAAAGGATACAACACAGTCCTTTATGGAACTTGAACTTGAAACATGAGGGTTTTGGTCAATTAACTGGTTGAAATTGTTTGTGGTTCTGTCGCCATTAATTTGTGCCTCGTAGATCAAAATTGCAGTATGATACACGTTGTGGAATTGTTTAACAACGCACTTCTTGAAGTATGTGACGTAGTTCACTTCTTGTATTGGAACACTAATCTCTTCACTTTCTCCTTCCAATAAATGTGTGTTAGAGTTGAGCCTCCTATTCTGCATATCATTGCCAATATTGTAGCCGGGGTTGATTTTGTATCCATCTTTAAGCCTGCTTTGTTGTTGGAACTTACCAAATGTACGCGCAGCTGATACCAAAAATGCTTGGAAGGGCCATAATAGCCACCATGAGCCATGTGTAACCAAAAGTAAAATAAGTGGTTCTGAGAACCCCATTTGGTAGGCTTGGGAGGTGAACTCGGTTTGAGAAACAAACGTGGTCAACGACACCACAAACATAAATGCAACGAATACCAATTTGGCACGCGAAGCTTGGTGCACAGAGGCCTCAGACATGTTGTCCACATTGTTCAACGCAGTAATAGCCATGTTGAACGTGTAGTTTGCTGAGATAAAAGAAAAGCTTACGTCATTACCAATGGAACGCCAAAAACTTTTAGGCTATTTTCTGTGCAGAACTACCATTACATGTTGCAATCATCTCTTATAGTATTGTGCTGTTTTTAATCACTATCGCTTTCAAACTCGCTTGAGTCTTCCTCGTCTACAGTCTCCTCAACTTGGTATGTTCGGGGTGATACCAATGCTTTCTCAACTAGTACCTGCCGAGGTACCAATCGGGGCAAAATAATATCTGCAACTCGCTCATTTTCCACAAGTGAGTCGATCCACTCATCCATGTGCTTTATCTCAAAATGTATAGGCTTGCCTTTGTCATCAAAACGAGGCGTTTTTAATTGGAACCGAAGCTTACGCGAATCACTATAGTAAGAGTCAAGTGTTTCGTACACCTTTGGGCTTGGGTAAACCAAACGTACATACAACGCCGTCATCGCTGTCAAATACTTGAATTCGTTGTACCCCATCTGTTTGAGGTATGCCATCACCACCTCTTCAGTGGGCTCAAGCTCTAAAAGTCGCAATAAACAGCATAAGAACGGTCCAGGTTTACCTATTGAGTCAGTCCCACCAACCCACTTCACATGCTCAATAATCGTGGGCAATATCGTGGCCTCGTTCGTTAAGTACAAATGCTGTTTGTAAAAGAGCGATTCTTGGATACGGTGTCGCACGATTGGTTCAATCAAATGTGCTTTGTTCAAGACTAGTCGTTTATCTGTATATGAGGCCATATTAAGATGGATATTCACGCACGGTGTTACGTTAATGTGGTAGACTTCTAATAAGGTCAACCTACTAAAACCTGCCCGAAGTACTAAAAAAAAAACCGACTCAAAATTATAGGAACCCCCGTATCATGTCTTTCAAGTTCCCATCTTTTAACCTTCAGTCTATTCAGGACTCGCTCCCAACTGTTGATTCCTTCAAGGAAAGCATCTCCAAGGTTAACGCCGGCAAGACTGTAGACCAGTTCCAAAAGTCTATCCAGCCGTTCACCGCAAAGACGTCCCAGTTGATCACTCAACAGTTGCACCAGGTACAACAATTAGCCAACATGACTGTTGCTGATGTGGAGGTCAGCGAGCTCCCTAGTGACTATCTCGAGTTGGAGAAAAGCTGTGACTTTTTGTTGAGATTGTACACTGACTTAATTCAATTTGACAACGAGACTTATGCAAAGTTGTCCTACGACTATCCGCCAGGAAACTACGCCATTGCCAAGATTAGAGACGCTAACGTTGGTGGAATCATCGGTAACAAATTCAATCAGTTGAAGAACGTGTCTTCCCCTCAGGAGTTGGAGAAGGTCTTGATGGGTGAAGGCGAGGAGGACGACAAAACCGTTGACGTGCAAACTATCACAATCCCAAAGACCTTGTACGGTCAGTTGTCTACACTCGCTGAGAAACACAGCGAGGAATTGAAGGCCAGCAGCACTCCATTGTCGTATGCTTTGTTGCAAATGTCGTCTGCTTACGTGGAAATCGCCCAGGCAAGATTGGCTCAGGACAAGAAAATCATTGACGAGTTCAACGCTGAGTTGGTCAAGACTTTAAATGAACAGTTCATCAAGGTGAATGAATTGAGAAAGAAGGTCTACTCCACCAGATCTGAGTTCGACTTGATCAGATCAAACTTAAAGACTGACAATGCAGATGAAGAAGAGGAGAACGAAGAGTTGATTGCAAAGGAGGACGAGTTGGTGGGAGCAACTGAAGTTGCAGTTCTTGAAATGAAGAAGTTGTTGAAGCCAACCAAGAACATTAACTTGTTGACTGTCTTCGTCACTGCTCAGAAGGAATATCACGAGATTGCAGCGAAGAAGTTGGACACCTTATTGACCGGGTTAAGCAAGATTGATGCTCAGGACGATGAGGAATAAACCCGGGTATAGATAGATCAACTTATTTAACAGCTGAATGGTGTATTTGTTTTATGTAGCCGTCTACGATCTCAATTCTACTTTTGACTTTTTTAGAAAACAATTTTCAACATGTCTGAACAAAAGGCTGCCAAGTTGCAACAGCAGTACAACCAATTCCAGGAGACTATCACCGATTTAGAGTCTCAAGTCATTGGCCTTGAGCAGAAAATTGAGGAGCACAAGATCGTCAAGAAAACCTTGAGCGACATACCCGAAGACAAGAGGCTGGGTCGCAAATGTTACAAGATGGTAGGAGGTGTTTTGGTGAATAAGTCGGTCGACGACGTTCTCCTGATATTGAACGAGGAGCACGATGTCATGGTGGTAGAGCATAAACATGCCACTGAAAACTTGCTTAAAATTAGAAAGGAGAGGGAGACCTGGATGACTAGCAACAACGTCAAAATTATGAGACAGTAGGACAGTGATGTAATATCAAAATCATGAGACAGGAAGATAGTGATTCAATAATGTCGAGATGATGAGATTATAAAACTACGATGAAAGTAGAAAATATAGAAAACTGAATAGATAGTATAATTGAATACTCTCGTATTAGTAGGAGTCGCTAAAAACATGCTTCAATCACCAAGTAGCGCAAACGGATAAAGCGCACAATCAAAGTAAACCAAATCTGTTCAAACTAACTTATACCTTCAAAGCCTTCAAGTAATCTTGTCTTGCCTCAGAGAAACGGTTTTCTTCCCTGTTGATAGCCTCCCACTTGGGCTCATCTTTGAACAACCTCAAGGTCTTGACATATTTCAAATCGCTTGTCAATGTGAATCTGTGGTATATACCCGCAGGCAAAATCAACAAGTCGTGCTTGTCCAACTTTGCTCTGATCCACCTCTCTTCCTTATCTCTAACGTCAAAGTAACCTTCTCCTTCCAAGATGTACCTGATCTCTTCGTCTTCATGGAAGTGCTCTTTGTAAAACTTCTTCATCAACTTGTTGTAAGCCTCTTCGTCGTTGTTAAATGATTCCAAGTTCAACTTCACGGTGTCTCTATTCTTGTAATCTCTTTCTTTTGCTATCGCATTTAACTCCTCCATGCTCTTCACATTTTTGTAGAAAACTCCAATAGAAGCTAAGTGCTCAAATGAAACCGGTTCACCAGAGTCGTGAGCTTCTGTGAAATTGCTTTCGGTATCCTTGCAGTCGTGGAAGTATAACTTGACCATGTCTGTTGCGTAGTTTGCTGACTAAAATCAAAATTTCCTTGGAGAACGTGCGCACTATGGCTTTTAGTACCACATAAACCATTTGCGCTTCCGTCTCTAAACCATAATTTGCGTGATGTACCATCTTTAGTCACATACGAACAAAATCCCATAAGCTATCTCATTGTGGCCTGTCTACCTAAGAATAACACTTGTGGCTCGAAGTCTCACAGAGTCCACCACCATTTTAGGTCATGTGATTAGGCTTCACTTCATTTTCTACGCTTTTTCACTCTTAACAATTATGAACAACCAAGGACTGTACAACCTGCTGAGTTACCAGGGCTACGGCCAAAGGGATGGTCATCAACAGAACAACTACCAAAACAATCACCAGAACAATTATCAACAGGGACAGGGTCAGCAGCAGCTGGATCGCAAGCCCTCCCACAGACGAACTGTCGATCATGGAAATAACATGGGAAGATGGCACATAAACAAGCTGTTGGGACTTACAAAAAGGCAGCAGCATATTGGTACTGTTCGTCCAGAATCATCATACTTGGTTGATTTATTACCCTCATTAGCATACTCATCTTCTATGAACTTGGCTACAGATAGCAATTCCAACAATATGGCCATAATGGACATTCAAACAAAATTCGTCCATTTGTCTTCTAATAAGGTCAAACATACCATTAACACAGTCAAATGGACTCCTGAGGGAAGGAGACTTCTTGTTGCATCGCATAGTGGTGAGTTCACTATATGGAATGGTATGACGTTCAATTTCGAAACCATCATGCAAGCACATGACCACCCAATCACCGCATTGCAGTACTCGCACAATGACGAGTGGTTGTTAAGTGGTGACTTGAATGGCTCAATCAAGTATTGGCAGCCCAACTTCAACAATGTGAATATTATCCTGGGACATGCTAGTGGAGTACGTGACATTGCATTTAGTCCAAATGATACGAAGTATTTGACTGCAAGTGACGATTCGACTCTCAAGATCTGGAATTTCAATAACGGAAAAGAAGAACGTACTTTGTCAGGTCACCATTGGGAAGTGAAATCCGCAGATTGGCACCCCAACTTGGGCCTTATTGTAAGTGGATCTAAAGACAATTTGGTCAAGTTATGGGATCCAAGAGTCTCCAACTGCATTACCACCTTACATGGATTTAAACACACAGTCAACAAAACACGTTTTCAAAGTGCCGGAACAAACCGCTTGTTAGCCTCTGTGTCTCGTGATGGGTCCTGTAGAGTGTTCGATATCCGTACAATGAAGGACTTAGTGGTCATCAAAGACCAGGCAACAGACTTGTCTTGTGTATCTTGGCATCCATTACATGCATCGTCCCTCACTACTGGATCTTACACCGGTGCTATCAACCACTACATGTTGGACCTGTACGTTCCTCAGTTCGCTAGCAAAACCAAAAACTTTGCGACATTCAGCTCTTTAAGCTCCAGTATGTCTGCACTTCCATCATCCAACAATAGCAGTAACCCGGAAGCTGTCCACAGAATTCCATATGCGCATGAAAAGGCTATCCACGCTCTTGAGTTTCACCCCTTGGGACATATATTGTGTTCCGCAGGTTCTGACAAAACAGCACGGTTTTGGTCCAGAGCTAGACCAAATGATCCAATGTCTTTCAAGGATGCTTTATACACTGATGACAAACAAGGCGCTTGGTACTATACGGTGAATAATCACATTAATGCAATCATGGAAGACACTACGTCTCAGCCTATGCTTCCTGGCACTCTGGCAACTCTGGGCGCCACAGTCAATAGTTCGACGCTGGCAACTCCTGCACCCCAAAGCTTTAGCTTGCCTGGATTAAATAATTTGAGCAGCGACGGTATGCCTGGTTTCAGGTAAAAACTTACTATTGCATTTTATAGAGTAATGAAGTTCAGTATATGACGGCGGAACAACGCTTATTTTGTTTACTAGTTAGGTCTACGTTGGTACAAACTACACTTTCAAGTGCAAATGCATCCGACTACCATTTACAGAATCTCAAATTACTAAATAGCCAAATAAATCACCAGATCTTTATTTATGAAAAATAATCAACAACGAATTGTTATCATCTTTTCTTAGTGTAATCGTAGGACTAACGGAAGACGTTTTGTGCTATTTTGCTTAACAAAAAATTTCCCTCATAGGCTCAAATCAAATTTCCTAATCGGGAAATGAGGGGCGTCGATGACATTCAATAAAAAACACAAGACCACAACATTCAAAATCTCTTATCAAAGAAAGCGTGATTTCGATAACAGGACTCGCCGATATTGCCAGAGACGTAGATATCGAAAGTAACAAGTTTCAAAAATTTTGAAGCCACCTTTACATGGCTTAAAACAGCTTATAAAATGAGGTTATTTTTTCGCATCATTCTACTCCGAAAAACGTGGTTCTACAAGCACAAAACCTTCTCTAATGTATTGATATTCTATAAAATCCCTTGTATTGATATTCCTGAACCTCTGGACCTTGTACCAGCAAGTTCCTTCTAATTTGTTTGCCCATATATTGGGTTGTTCTTGTAGAACAAATTTGCAGCTTCCATATACCTCTTTCCTTCTTCATGGTAATAACTAGAAATGAAAGAGTTTAATGCATCATATAACCTTGTCTCAGTAAGGCTCTTATCAAATAAGTTCGATTCGATTCTCTGTCCTCCATTCACAACTTTGATGTACATTTGAACAAAGTATGATTGTAACTCTGAAGTGGTTATCGGTTCATAAACTTTATAGTAGTGCTCAGTACGTGCCTTGAAGTCCATGATAGAAGTGGTATAATCCTTGTCTTGGTAGTCTAGGTTGTGTGCTTTACCATTAATGTTGAAGTTCAATAATTTGTCATCAAGACACTGAACATCGACAATGATAACATTGGTCTTGACGTTTGCCTTCCTGATCGTGTCCATCATACGTTTTCTTCTCCCTACTGTAGTGTTGGTAGCATCCAAGAAACCAACATTAACCTTGTGGTTTTTCAAATCCTTCACCATGTTGCCAACAGTGATATCTGCATACAACTCTCTGTCAAGCCTTCCTTGTTCGTAGGCTGGATTGAAGAAATCGGAGTTACTGAATGTAGAATTCTTTCGGCGAACGTCGCCTGCATTGTAAATCTTTGCAACAAACTCTGTCTGGTCGTTGAAGTAACTACTCAACTGCTTGCAAATCGTGCTCTTTCCGGATGCTGGAAGTCCTACCATCATCACCACCAACTTCTCATTCCATGGGACAAGTCTGTTTAAGCGCTCATGCAAATGCGAATATGTGTACTCTATATTGACCGCAGACTGGTTGTTTTCTGCAGACTGTGACTCTGATCTTGAAAGTGCAGGTGTTGTTAAAGTTGACGATGTGTTAGGGGTATCAAAGAGCGAATCAATAGAGGTACTAGAGTCGCCTCTAGCAAATTCTCTCTTCCTATTGGAGTTGTCGAATGTAAGCTCTGGCATAGTGTCTAACATTTCATGTGCAACCGTTATGTCTTCAAACAAATCAAACGTTGCGGTATGCTTATTTATGGTCATTATTATTGTACGCGCTGAGGATGAAAATTGCAAAAGGATGTTAATCAGGTTATATACTCTGCGGTTGGAAAAATTAAGAAAAAGAAAAAAAAAGTCAAAGTAGACAACTGATGCTTATCCGGAAGCTAATATTACAAGGGGTATAATACAAACAATAGTGCGATGAGACGAAGCTTTACGCTTTTTCTTTTTTTGGCGATTGGTCTGACACGATCATAGTATAGAAGCGTCCACAGGAATAGTATTGAGTCACGGCTCCGCCCGTCCATAGATAATAGGTAAAATCAACGGAAAAGAAATTTATCCGGTGTTCGGACTTTTTTGGATAAGAGGGGATGAGAATTGCATCGATGAAACCCGGTGAGGCTTTTGATACACGATGTATGAACATTTGCAGGGCCCTTTTCATCACCATGAACGTGTCCTCACCTCATGTCCAGCTCATCGTCACCTTACGCGCTTTTGCCTTCAATGTCGTCATACCACTTATAGAACTCCCTTTGATGTTTATATGCAGTATATTACGTATTCCGCTTTGAGCCCAAATCTCTTCAGAAATCCGGAGGACCGAAAAATGAATCATCGCCGGTCGAAGGGAAAAAACCGCACAAACGGCATGTGGTGGTAGGTTAAAAGTCTTACTAAGTATCATTATTATGTCATCACTATACAGATTGGGAAATACTAAACCTTTCCCCCATATAAAATCTTTTGTTCATCTTTCAGTTTCCACTCGGCCTCTCGGCCTTCTCCTACTAAAGTGTAAATCTGAAGTTGCTTTTCGCGTGTTACCTTCTTGGCTTCAGATTTTGAATGCGACGAAGAGACGAGTACATTGCTGGCTGTTTTTAACATGTCCAAGCACTTTCTTTTGACTTCATCTAAAGGTGCACCAGATTTGTAAATGTTTACTTTAACCTGCCAATCTGTGCGCTCTGATCTCGGGTACACTTGAGCTTTACTAGTGAGTGGTGCACCATTGATTAAGTGATTCGCTATGTCTATGGTGTACTCAAAGACTTTGCTTCTTTTAAGTAGACTTTTGTTGAAATGATGCAAGTCTTTATGCTGTTGGGCAAAGTTTTTCTCCAATTCTTCAGCACCAAGATTGTGTCTAAAGCTGGTCTTGTAGTTGCGCGAAAAATTCTGGAGTGATGACATATCCTCGTCGGAAACTTCAATAGCATAGACATTGAGGAACGTTCTAGCACCGACACGATTGCTTTTCATTATCAATCTATAGCTTCCGTCTGGAATATCTTTTTCAATAACATGCATCAACAGTTCCCAAAGGGACAAGCTCATTTTGAACTGTGTTTCTGCGAATTTCGTACTTAAACCATCGAAACTTTTAAAATAGTCGCTCATCTGTTGATCAGTCAAACCAGGTGGGTACATCTTTTCTTCTTTGCTGGAGTAGAATATGTTATCCAAAGTTTCAAGTGGAAGATACTGAAATCCAAAAAAGGTATTCACGTTGTGGTATGCTACATAGATACCATCCATCTGTCCGATACGCGCTTGGAACAAATACTTTAAAAGTGCACCTGTACGAACCAAGTCCTTAAATTCTTTCTCAAAAGACTCAAATTCACCCTCCAATTTCCAAATTTGGTACTTGTTTGTAGACATCTTGGGGTCTCTTGAATTATTGCGCACAGAGCATGCTGCTCTAGTCTTGATGTCAAAGGTCCCATTCCCGGGAAGGTGTGGGTTCATGCAGTCTAATTGGGATCTCATCAAGAAGTTACCATAAGTGGAGTAGTTGTATGCTGATTCATCGGGCCGTGTAGGCGACTTTGATTTTTTCTTCTTCGCGTATCTATCTTTGAAGTCGGATTCCTCTGTCGTCAAAAGTGCTTCCAAACAGTGTCCCATTGCAGACAACAAGATTTCGTTATCTGTGGATTTATCTGCTTCAATAGAATATAACCCCCCCTTTCTTTTTTTCACCATCAGCATGGCAGGCTTTTGAATGAACATCCCGTTCATCACCTCAAAGTCAAAGCGCTCTGACACTTCAAATGTATAATTATTCAAAAGAAAGTAGAATTGCATTAAAGAAGCAGTCATTGATGAAGTTGAGGAGTAGTATTTCTTCTTGTGTTTAACTGCTAACTTTCTGACATTTTCGTCCTTTGAAACAGTCACGAAAGGCGACAAGGCAGACTCATCAAAGTCCTTGTATTCTATGATATTCTTGAGAAATGGAGAAAAATTGTACACCCTGGTTCTTGGATCTTGCAAGAAATGTATCCCAGGTGAAAATAATGCCTTGTCTAAATTGTGTGCCAACCTGGGGATTTTATCTTTATTCAAAACGCTCAATTGCTCAAGGGTCTTGTCTTTCACGTCGTATATAGACGAAAAAATAAGTTCTTGAGTAAATTGTGTGCTATTTTGGACCGTTTCCGCCTTTGAATCCACGCCTGCGGCTTTGGATTCTGTGTTTGACTTTTTCTTTTGCTGCGCAGAGCCCAAACCCTTACCTTTGATGGAAGTCTTCGCCAGAGTAGTGTTGTCGTTATGATTACTTGTGATTTGCGATGATTTTGACTCTTTTGTAGACTTTTGGTTGTGTTCTAATGATGCCTTCACATCTCGCTTCAGATTCTTTTCTCTATTCATGAGCTGAATGGCTCTTCTTTCTTCGCTTGAAAGCAATTTCAGTTCGATATCTTTAGTAAACTTCATATCGACCTTCTGTGGCCTTCTATGAGTAACGATGCTGTCAGCGTCCTCATTGCTGTCAGCGCTGGTAGCATGATTCAAAAGTTCTGGAGTGTGCAGTAATGCACTGTTGATGTCCACCTCTTTTGATTTCTTGACTAGTAATCGCCGTGATGACAGTAATCCCCTTGTACTTCTAAGTCCTATTACAGATCCAACCTTTCCAGATTGCCGTATCACCTGGGTGCAAGAGCATAGTGGAGACATAATGTGGTTTGTTTCAGTTTTTTGCTCATCAGCCAAGATCACTATGTGCAGTACTATTTGACAGTAGTGATCTCATTCGTGGATTGAGATGCGGTAGAGCAAGACTTTAGTTTCCGTACATTAAGATAAGCACCTACAGTTTCAAGGTCTTCCTTATTACAAGTTGGTATTTGACATTTTAGCCATTATTGTTCTTTTTGGACAGATTGTTGCAAAAACTTGCAACCACTCTGGAAACAATTTGAAACTGTTTCCCAAAACTTGGCCTTTTACAACATGCTCTGCAAGAGTAATATCAACAATTCTTTATTTGTTTTAATAGCAACATCATACATGTAAACTCAACAATGTGCAATGCTACAAGTTTTTAACTCTACCGATACTGAGGAAGAAATAGATAACCAACAGAACCCAACTGATGACCTCTGTGCTCTTAGTCTCTACAGACGAAGAATACCGCAACAATAATACGGGTGGCCTAGGGGGTGGGTGTTTCTATGGAATTTATGATGCTATTTAAATGTTAAGACCATCATGACCAATGACTCTTTTAGTTTTGGCTGCGAAAATCTCACTTGATAGGACTAGTCTTCTTTATGTACATGACAAAAAGCTTAAAATTGAAGTTCAAGTCAAACCTGGATGCAATCAGGTATACGCGAGATCAAAATCATTTATAATCATATAGGGTTCACTTACCAACACTCATGTTTCCCATTGAAATAGTACACTTCTGTTACCCGTTTTTGCTTCTACCATAATCACGTGAATAAATATAAAAAGAAGGGCTTATACCCTAACTGAGCACCACCTTACAAATCATTTTTTTCCTCCACAGTACCGAGTACCCACTCTGGCTCAGCGAGCGAAAAAAAAATAGGAATTTTTTCAAGCTGAACTCTTGGGAATAGGATCATAGAATGGGTATGTACAGATTGGAACGAGTGACGTACAGAAGAGCCACAACGGAAGAAACACGCCATTAAAGATGCGTAACACAGACAACTACTGAATAAACGACGATTACCAACTTTTCAAGTCCGACGACAGTGGCTTTCCGAAGTAATCAACCACAGACGAGTCTGTATCGTTGCAAATGTATAGTGGACTTGGGACAAATTTGCTAACAAATTATAGGTAGAGTTATTCGTAACCAAAGAAAGGGTGCTGGCTCCATCTTCACTTCTCACACCAGATTGAGAAAGGGTGCTGCCAAGTTGAGAACCTTGGATTATGCTGAGCGTCACGGTTACATCCGTGGTGTCGTGAAGCAGATCATCCACGACCCAGGTAGAGGTGCTCCTTTGGCTAAGGTTGTCTTCCGTGACCCATACAAGTACAAGTTGAGAGAGGAGACTTTCATCGCCAACGAGGGTGTCTACACTGGTCAGTTCATTGCTGCTGGTAAGAAGGCTTCCTTGAACGTCGGTAACATCTTGCCATTGGGCGCTTGTCCAGAAGGTACCATCGTTTCCAACGTTGAGGAGAACCCAGGTGACAGAGGTGCTTTGGGTAGAACCTCTGGTAACTACGTTATCATTATCGGACACAACCCAGATGAGAACAAGACCAGAGTCAAGTTGCCATCTGGTGCCAAGAAGATCTTGTCTTCCGACGCCAGAGGTGTCATCGGTGTCGTTGCCGGTGGTGGTAGAATCGACAAGCCATTGTTGAAGGCTGGTAGAGCTTTCCACAAGTACAAGGTCAAGAGAAACTCTTGGCCAAAGACCAGAGGTGTTGCCATGAACCCAGTCGACCACCCTCACGGTGGTGGTAACCACCAGCACATTGGTAAGGCTTCTACTATTTCTAGAGGTGCTGTTGCCGGTCAGAAGGCTGGTTTGATCGCCGCTAGAAGAACCGGTTTATTGAGAGGTACCCAGAAGACTTCTGACTAAACTATTTACATAAAAATATTATAAAAGTTGATATCATTTGCTTACGATTATATTTACAAATAGTTTCTTGGGTCTTTATGAGTTTTAATACATTTGTCAGATAGAGACGTGATATATAGCAATGTAGCTAACTGGTTTTATAAAGCTTACGCACCCCCGTATCTCCTGTTTAATTCTTCAAGAACTAAAGCTGGCTGTTTTTCTTCATTGGGCTGGACCAAACCATTCTTGGCTGGTGCTTCTGAGCACCTTTTGTTTTCTTCACCTTGGAAACTTTTTACAAGTGGAGACTCCGCCTCGAGAAAATGTTTGGATTCACCTACATTGTCATCAACAACACAGCTTCTAGCAGAATTGACAACTGATCCCATCTCAGCGTTCTGCTGAAGATTTTCTACGGTTTCAGTTCCGTCTTGGATCCTGTCGTTTGTGTGAGGAGCTTCATTATTCTCGATGGCCGCTTCTTGTACAACTTGGCTCCCGCAATTTATCACAAGGTGACCGTCAGTTTTACTTTCAGCAACAGGTGCGGGTGCAGGTTCTATTTCACACACCTCAATACTTTCATTCTTCTCAGGAACAGAGTTTTCGGCTGCAAAGTTTTCAGGTTGGTTTCCGTTGACGTCCTCCCGATAATTTTTAAATACTCTCTCGCATTTCCATTCATAAGCAGCCATAATACGTGTACCTTCTCCGAATATTTCACACTCCCTCAACTCGTCAACGATGTTTTTCAATTCTTTATCCTTAGGTACCTCAACTTGGATAAAAGCAAAAGCGAGTTTTTTGAAAGGATACCTCAGCCTTCTTGTATTCTTCAACAAAACTTTGAGAGGATTGTATGTATTCATCTTCTTTTGGACTTCCTCTATTGTTGTTTCGAGCGGCAAGTAGCTGACAAATATGGTGTCGTTGGAGAGGGTAGGTTGATTTGAAGTGCTGCGAAGAAAATGAGGTCCTATATTGCCAACAGTGGATCCACCAGACATCGGGGTTTCTCGGAGAGTAGCTTCTAGAGGAATGGCATGACTACTAGAAGGTCCCTTATTTTTGAAGGTCGTGGGACGGCGTCCTAAACTAGTCTTTGGGACCTCTTGGCGAGTGTACTTAATCAACTGTAGGGCGCGATTGTTTAGCTTTTTACCGTTAAAAGTTTCAATGGCCAATTCGATCTCCTCTTCGGTTTCGAAGCTAACATAACCGATCCCATAGTTTCTGACTGCACCTGTGATTCGGGTGGCATAATTTGGAATAAAGACGCAGTTTCTGATTATTAGTATATATCAGACAACAAAATAGATATAACGTACGGTTTGAGTGGTTCGAAGAAAGCTTCTAGTTCTTCTTCAGTACTGCTGTAACAAAGGCGGTTTACTTGTATAAATCTCTGTTCACTTGTAGGCATGTTGTTTTGAAATGAGATTGACGCCGCTATTTTTTGCAGCTAAAATATGTGTATAGAATGTTTGAGAGGTACAAGATCTGGCTGATTTCTAACTACAGGTCATACGAATAGTAAAAGTAGTTCCTAAAAGGAAGGTTGTATAAACAGAAGATAGCTCATATCAATGGCGCAAATGATACTACTAGCTCACTTCAATAGCGTAAATGGTTCATATGAACAGTACCTCTATTCATAACAAAATGACTGATCCAAATGAACAGTAAAACGAAGGCAATCTGAGTATACAGTACAGCTTATTCCCAAACATCAACACTACAAAGTGGTTATTATACTAGTTCATTGAGGAGGTAAATAAATTTAAGCCTTTTCAGCCTTAGCAGCAGCCAAAACTCTAGCGGTACCCTGCAAAGCGTATCTGTGGTTTCTTCTGAACTTGGCGTCGACACCCTTCAAAGATGGGTACTTGTGAGACTGAGGCTTCTTGATACCGTTTCTGTGAGCCTTTCTGGTCTGGTTGTGGGCGGTGTGGTTCTTGGACTTAGACATTCTATAATGTTAGTAAAATATCAAGCAAAACTTCACGAGAAGCAACTTTGTTTATATTTGTTCAATAGCCTCGGCATGATCATGTTGCCATTAAAGAACTTGTGGGTTGGTCGTGTATCATCGATTTGTACATCCGTGGTTTGGTGTCTTTACATACCTTGGTTAACAATAGTGCTTGTAAGAGGACTGTAAAAAAATCTAAATTTCCACCTATATCGTTCGCGCGGGAGTATCCAAATTGGTCTGCGCACCTTTGCTCGTACAAAAATTTTCCTTTCAGAAACGAAGAAAAGAAGCACGTGAAAAGGGCACAAGCCCTAATATAGATTCCGAAAAATCAACAACTTTGTGTAAATCAATACTACAAACTGATCACCTGATTAACATTGATTAACTAATATACATGAGTAGTCTGTTTACAGACACTCTTTGATTTACTTGGCAGCTGGAGCTGGGGCCTGGACGTCCATAGCCTTGGCCTTCTTGAGAGCCTTAGCCTGGGCCTTGGCACCCATGATACCACCACCCCAGTGTCTTCTAGACTCATCGTACTTCTCGATGAAGTTGGCGTTGA
>PPJA03000035.1:0-28704 GCA_003707425.3 Kodamaea restingae
TTGACCTGAATGCAAGACTTCAGATTAAACTAAAAAATAGCAGTCCATGCGCATAGTATTCGTGGTCTTTCTCGATAACACGGGACCCTTCTGAGTATGCTCCAAACTTGGATGGTCTAGTCTTCCCCTAAAACATCTGCACCGCAAATTCTTTGCGAGTGATAAGCTCTTGTTGCGTGGCTCGTCACGTGATCGTGATGGGTATGAGCGCGTTTGGATTGCTGGTAGAGAAGCCCCAGCTACTTGAGGCTCGCTCTCGCACTTGCCTTCCCTTTATCTGCTTGACTTTTGGGGAAATTTCTCTAATTCAATCATGGAAGAGGAGGTAATAGGTCTGCGATAGCACAGATATGAGAATTTGACTCGAGGATTCAAATTTCGTAGAGCATATATTGTACTTTAATTGTACCAGACAATTCCTCCAATACGTTAACTATCCCCACCATCTTTTTCCTGACTGACTTACCTGATGACTGAATTAGTTCACTTTGTCGGACTATCCTTCAAGATCATCCGTGATAGTTTAGTGGCTAGAATTACCGCTTGTCGCGCGGTAGACCGGGGTTCAATTCCCCGTCGCGGAGCTTTCTTGCGCAAGTGGTTTAGTGGTAAAATCCAACGTTGCCATCGTTGGGCCCCCGGTTCGATTCCGGGCTTGCGCATTTTTTTTCTTTTTGATCCAACATGTGGAAACTTTGTGCTTTACAATATCATGGTCAGATAACAGATTCAACTAAAACATGCACAGCCCTTCGCAAATGATACTCTACTGTTTGGACATCATTTTTAGATTATTTTTTCCAAACTATTTCTGAGCATCTGCACTCACTCCTTAACTACTCCTATAGAGTTTGATCTCTGAAGTTTTGCTGAGCCAAGCCATCCTCTTCCTACTCACTCGATCATCACTTCTCACAACATCAAATGACTTCATTTTTCTGCTTCCAATTCTTCTGCTTCCAATTCTTCTGCTTCCAATTCTTCTGCTTCCAATTCTTCTTCTTCCTTTCCTTCCTTTCTTGTTTACCGATTTCGATCTTTCCCGAGACATCTTTTCGGCTTTTTTCACCATGACCAACCCCACCTGGTACGAAAGTACCAAAGCTTTCATCAAAGAGGACCAAACGTCTTCTTTTATAGCCGGAGGCATTGCGGGAGCGGTACTGCGGACCGTTGTATCGCCCTTTGAGCGAGCAAAGATCCTTCTCCAGCTCCAGGGCCTGGGAAGCGCTGCGTATAATGGAATGTTCCTGACGATCCTCAAGATGTACCGAGAAGAAGGATGGAGAGGGTGGTTTCGTGGTAATTTATTGAACTGCGTGCGTATAGTTCCATATAGTGCGGTCCAATACTCGGTGTTTGAGAAGACCAAAGTGTTGATTTTGCAGTATAAAGGCACCAATGAATTGCATGCCAGTGAGAGACTTCTTGCAGGATCCGCAGGCGGAATTAGCAGTGTGCTTGTTACCTATCCGTTGGACCTTATCCGCGCGCGGATCACCATTCAGACCGCAAACTTGAAAAAACTCAACAAGGGAAGGCTTTCGAAGCCCCCATCGGTTCTCGGGACATTAAAGGAGGTTTACCGTAATGAGGGAGGAATTCCGGGCTTATACAAGGGATTGGTGCCTACAACTTTGGGTGTGGCCCCGTATGTGGCCATCAACTTCACGCTCTATGAAAAGATTAGGGATCTGATGGACGCTTCGGAGCAGGATTGGTCGAATCCAGTATGGAAGTTGCTGGCCGGTGCCTTTTCGCTGTTTGTGGGGGGAGTACTCATATACCCTTTGGACTTGCTTAGGAAGCGGTACCAGGTGGCGAGCATGGCTGGGGGGGAGTTAGGGTTCCAATACAAGCTGGTTGGGCATGCCTTGGTGCTGATATTTAAGAATGAGGGTTTTGGAGGTGCCTACAAAGGTTTGACTGCTAATTTGTACAAGATTGTGCCGTCTATGGCGGTGAGTTGGTTGTGCTACGATACTATCAGAGAGGGCATAAGGGTTTGGTAGGTTAAGCATCTGATAGAATGTTTAGAACGAGAGGTGTGGAAGATACTAATGAGCGGAAGATATCAACTACATAAGGATAGATATTAGAATGCATGGAGGTGGAATTGTATAACTTGAAGCACTGAAGATGGGAAGTATATGAACTGATTTTCAGCTGCTTGGATTTACCTCCGATCAACCGAAGATATAATCTGTTTTGATCCTGCAGATAATGTTGCCTCGGATGGTGGGATATTGATGCTTGACAGTTTCATAGGGCGGACGTAGAGAGATGTACTTTATTTGAGGCTTTATTTAAAGTACTTTATGCGATAGACACGGCAAACTTTATAATAGACACTTTAAATAGATGGTTTACAGAGGAACTTTACATAAACTTCAAAAAGTAGGAAGTTACTCCCACACTTAAACACTCACACTCGAAAATGCCAGCTTTATCACTTTGGAAGAGTCACTCCCATTCAACTTTGAAATATACAATTTTTGCAAAACACCGACACTATCAATCTCTCACTTTGAATCATCCTCTAAAATCAGCCTCACTGGTAATCTTCTTAAACTCAACCAATGTAATTCCTTCTAAACACAGCCAATCTCTTATCTTCAAACCCAACCAATCTCTTATCTTCTTTCCACACTCCCTTCCTCCCACACCACCTAAATCTCTTATAATTTCCTGGTGCTTGTTTTTTGCAGCCACCACACAACCGAAATGCTTGCACACAGACCTCCCAAAACAACACCACCACGCTCTATTGGCTGGCCAAACTCCGCTCGTCCCGCGATTCGCCCAATTCCACTCCGGTGTTCGCCACGTACCAATTGCCCGTTTTCCCCAGATTACTCTGTCCCGTGACCAGCAGCCAACCAAAATGCGTATAAAAAAACGGTTTGTGCACTACCGCGGGTTGGTAGAAAAAATCGAACCATCAGATTGATTTTGAGACAAACAAGATGAGAGCTACCACTGTATTGTTGAACGCTGCCAAGAAGGCTGGCCCTAAGAAGGTCGGTGTTCCTGTCGAGATGTACCCATTGTTTGCTGCTATGGCTGCTGCTATTGGATCCGGTTGCTTCTTCACCTACAGACACTTCAGATACGACCAAGAGTTGAGATTGTGGCAGAACGCCAACTTGTCCAACTTGGACAAGGTGTTGAACGAGGCTGCTGAGAAGGAGCAGAAGTAAGGGTCATATGATCTAAGAGCATGACATTAGTTTATACGAAATGCACTGATGGTATGAGGATGTAGCCGATGAACTGCGAAGTCAGTGAAGAGGATTGGGGTGATTTGTGGTGACCGATGAACTGCGAAGTCAGTGAAGAGGATTAGGGTGATTTGTAGTGACCGATGAACTGACGAAGTCAGTGAAGAGGATTGGGGTGGGTTGTAGTGACCAATGAACTGACGAAGTCAGTGAAGAGGATTTAGGTGAGTTGTGAATGAACTGACGAAGTCAGTGAAGAGGATTGGGGTGAGTTACGGTAACCAATTAACATGAAGTGGGTTAACAGGGGACAACTGTTGTTTGGAAGCGATTTAGTATTACAGTTGTGATAGTATAATACTATAATCGTATGATAGTATGGTATTTTAATAGTAGTATGGTATTTTAATAGTACGATACTGACATTTTAATGATAGTTTTAATAGTATGATATTTCAATATGTAACAGTAAGTACTCTAATATTCAGCCGCATTTGTAAATTATAAAAGGCGCCATTGACTGTGCCTTCATTACTAAGCGTGCCGATCATACACAATTCTTAGTTTGGTGGTTATGGTCCACATTCCTATAATCCAGCAGCATGTCGTTTTTGTAAATGTCACTCACATACCTCTCCAGCGCCCTCTCCAACTGGATCTGTCCTAACACATCATCCACCAGATAGCAACGTCTTCAAACTCAACGTCGCACGTCTACTGTCAGTTCGATTTCACCAAATCACTGGCATTTCTATTGTTTCTATTTACCTGGGTCGTTCCGGAAACCAACGGAACGCAAACTTTTTAAGTCTCGTTTCTGTAAGATGGCGCTTTTGTTCAGTCGTGAGTCACTCAATCAACTTTCTCAGTACCTCGCCTCCACGGTCATCACACTGTCACTCAATCAATTTAGTCAACTAAGTTCATTTTTTAGTCATCAACAAGTCGTCGCTCAGTCATCACTCAGTCATCTCTTACTCATCACTGGCACATTCGCAACCTCTTCACTGACTACGTCAGCTCACCGCTAAGTCATCGCTCAGTCATCCTTACTCCCGTATATTAGTCCAATACTCAACCACATCGTGCGTCGACTCCAACACGTCAATACACTTATTGAATCCCTTCTGGTAATTCTCTGGGAAATCGACCTGGTTGTCATCCTCTGCAATATAAGTCACCTTCGACTCCTTAAGCTTGAAGCCTAACTTGGACATTTCGTTCAGAATCGAAAACAACTCCGAGGGCCCTGTTATCATACGGTAAAGGGTGCCCAGGCCCTCGTATTCTCCGTCCTCGTCGGCAAATGCCTCAACGTCGTCAGCTCCAACCTCAATCGCCGTGTCGAGAAGCTCGTCGAGAGATTTCTCGGACTCAAAGATGATCTCGCCCTTCTTGTCGAATAAATATGAGCATGGACTCATCGAAGCGTTGAACTCCTTCAATGCAGCCTTAACTATCGACACCGTACGTGCCTTGTTGTCTGTGCGTGCACTCACTATGAAGGCCACACCGTTGGGGCCTACAAACTCGTACTGCATGTCTGAAACTATCGGGCCGTCGTTGGTGATCTCTCCAGCACCTCTTTTGATGGCCAGCTCGATGATCTTCTTGCCCACATTCAACTTCTTGGCTTTTTCCACGAGCGTTTCCAATTGTGCGTTGGCATCTCGTCCTCCGAGCCGCACACTGACCTCGATTTTGGATGCGATCATGGTGGCTTCTTTCAGGCGTTTGGCGTCATTTTTGGCCTTGTCGTGGCGAATATTGGCCCACTTGGAGTGGCCTGCGAGCGTGAGCCTTGTGGTGGAGAACTGGCGAAGTGAGCGGCGGAGCATGTTGGTGAAAAATGGAGATTATATAATACGATTCCAGTGAAAAGCAAAAAGCGACTGATGACTGGAAAAGTCGGTAACGGAATCGAGGTGAGTGATGTACTGAGGAAAAAAGCAGGGGTATTGTGTGTTTGAGCTGGATAGCTTCTTATCCGACTGTTGTTTGGAAATGATTTGAACTAGTTAACTGCTTGTATATTCAGTTGGTTGAGCTTGTATATTCAGTTGGTTGAGCTTGTTTATTCAGTTGGTTGAACTAGTTTAATTGGATTGAGTTGAGCTTGTATATTCGGTTGGGTTGAACTAGTTTATTTAATTGGATAGGGCTTTAATTGTGGTATTGTATTCATACCCGGTGATTTCTTGTAACATTCTAAGGATTTAGCATATATAGTGACACTTTGAGTGATTAATGTCCTACACTCCTTGAATACTAGATCTCGTGACTATTGCGACGTGCTTCGGTATAACTACACTCATTTCCGGCTGCACACTTACGTTAGGCTTGTGCTTGAATTTGGTTACGCTTGTGCTTGCATTAGGTCAAGTTAATTAGTACTAGCTTAATTAACTCAAGTTAATTAGCACTTGTACTCAGCTGAATTACCTTGTGTCTATGTCACACCTAAATCTTCTTGAAATGGTCTCACCGCATGGATAATAAAGCTTGAACAGTCATAACGTCTGCTTCCTTCCACCCTATATGTATTGCTTGTGTAAGAACAGTTGTCAAACGCAGCAGGTATATGAGCACAGAACAGGCTAATCACACTGAACTCCAAAGAGTCCACAACTTTGTCACTCACCAATTGGCTCTCAAATAGCAGACTTTATGTAATTCCGTAATACACAACAATATAATGCAAGTTAAGACTCTACTATTCTGTGATATTCACTGCAGGTCAATCCGCCTTAATATCGTCTTTATCCAGTCCGCGGTCTAACAAATAGAATCATTCAACATTCTTACGGTTAACACTATATTGCCAACATTGCAAATCTATTCAAGCTCAGGTCCGCTATCTTTGGCCGTATGCAGGAATACAGTATTCCAGTCAAACGCAGTAATCGAGCAGCGTTTCATCCCGCGCGTTCGCATCCCGCGCGTTGATCACCTTCGGTTGTCTGCTGTTTACTGTCCATCTTCGCTTTTCGGGTTCACCAACGTCGTATGCGTTTTCTGTTTGCCCACTCACGTTCGCTTTACTTATCAAAATTAAATCTTTTGTCACCATGAGCGAAAACAAACGTACTCTCCTCGCGGCCATTGCCGACGAAGACTCGATAACTGGCCTTCTCCTCGCCGGCGTCGGGCAGGTCTCCAACGAGCCAGGCAAAGAATCCAACTTTCTCACAGTTGTGCCTGGCAAAACCACCGCAGACCAGATTGAAGAGGCATTCGACACGTTCACCGAAAGAGACGACATTGCGATTTTGTTGATCAATCAGCACTTGGCCGACGAAATCAGGTACAAGGTTGACTCGTACACGAAGGCTTTCCCAGCCATTCTCGAGATTCCGTCCAAGGACCACCCTTATGACCCGGAGAAGGACTCTATCTTGAAGAAGGTGAGAAGGTTGTTTGGAGAGTAGAAAATGGGGAAAAGAGGAGGGCAGAATACGGTCCGTAATAGTTGTATTGAATAGACATTCAGTTATAGAGTGTAGAAGGTGCGGGTGTTGGCAAGAGATTGACGTACCGGAAAAGTGGTATCGTTGAATTTGGTATCATTGAATGAAATCAGTATTATGGCGATAACCGGTATTAAGGTGATATGAGTTATGGTATCATTGAATGAAATCAGTATTACGTGTATTGATATGATAACCGGTATGGTTGGATGTTGGGTTTATATAAGTGAATGAACAGTGGGATATTCACGGGGAAGATATCCTCATTATATATTGTATATGGTTATCCATGCATCTTTAATGACGAGCAAATCCGTTTGTGTTCTTAGCAGTTGTGCTGTTTCAATACATACAGTTACCGTCTAACTGTCTTTGAAGACCCAAGGATATATCGATATGGTGAGGTAAAGAGGGAATATGAGAAAGCCTATTATTGGTTCATCAATAGCTGGGAAGTCGGAGATATCACGAGAAATTGTTGAGCGAGTGTCATATCATCATGGTACTTTTCGGATCCATGAACTCACCCAAGACTCACCCAAGACTATCTGCTACCCCATAACTGCTATACTCCTTATAACTCCTCACAACTCATTCCCCCGCCCTACTCAACCATACCCAGAACAACTACACACAATCTCCTATACCTGTGACATATTCTAACTACTCGTTAACACGCATCACTTGCTTTTGCCCAGTTATGCCCTCAAGTCTCTTAACCTGGTCATCCTCACTTCTTCTTTCCCTTCTTGTTCTTCTTTTGCTTTTTTGGAGTTGCTGATTTGGATTGTTCAACCTCAGCTCCATTTGCTTTATTTTCTTCAGCCTCATCCTCTTCGGCCTCATCCTCTTCGGGTTTTCCAGCTTCAGCTTCAACGTCTGTGGACTTTTCTTCCTCTGTGGGCTTTTCTTCCTCAACATTGTCTATTCCCAGCTCTGCCACAGCCTCCACTGTCAGCCCCAAATCACCATCCTCTTCATGTGTGGCCTCTTCAGTTACTAGTTCTGTAGGTTCAGATGTGGATCTTTCTGCTTCTTGTGGCTCCTCTGTGTCTGTCTTCTCATCTTTCTCCGTCTCTGTCTTCTCACCTACCTGTAGCTTCTCCTCCGTCTCTGTCTTCTCATCTACCTCTACCTTCTCCTCCGTCTCTGTCTTCTCTTGTTCAGTAGAATCCCCCTTTCCTTCATCCCCCAATGGAACCTCCACCAACGAGTCTGACGCCAACCCTGCACTCTGGTTAGACTCTTGCAAGCTGTGGTCAACCTGTAATTCTCCACTGGCCTTCAATTCTTCGGCATCATTGGCATGAATTGGCTCCGAAACTTTCTCATTTAAATCTTCATCCTTGGAATTTTCTTCAATAGGCACATTCATAACCCGTTCAACATCCTTTTCCTCTTTCTCCTCATTTTCCTCCTTCTCCTTCTTCTCCTCCTTCTCCTTCTTCTCCTCCTTCTCCTTCTTCTCCTCCTTCTCCTTCTTCTCCTCCTTCTCCTTCTTCCAATAGTCCATCGCAAATATATCAGGCAATACACAGTCCTTCACATAGAAACTCCGCACTCCAACAATACGCCTCTCGCGCTCGCACGCCTTCAACCACTCCGGGCGGATTATCGGGATATTCATCTCGCTGGCCTTCACAAACTCCGGGTTTGCGTTCACCTCTCTTGTACACACGTAGTGCGTAGTGTCGACGCGAATCAGCTTCTGCGGTGCATTGGCACCCATATTAGCCAAAGCCTCTGCGATATCGGTCTCGTTGAAAGGATCGTTGGGCAGGAGATCGCCAACACAAACCGTAATTCCACTCAAATCGGTCATTTTGTGGGTGGTGACCTCGATCACCTCCAGCGAATATGTCCCCGCGGTGGTATCCAAGCGCAATTGGAACTGTAACTGCTTGTCAATAGGCAATCCCGATAACTTGGTGGTGCGATTCGTCAATGGTTGTGGGATAACACCCAACTTTTTGCCATCCTTAAGTAGAATGAGGTTTTTAATGGCCAGCGTGCCGAGCTCCAAAGGATCCCATTCCAAAACACACGATGTTTGCGTGACGTTCTTGATCTTCAACACTGGTGGCGAAGGGAGGTTTGTACCGAACGTTGCAAGGATTTCGTCCTGGATTGCCGCAAACTGTCTGTTCTCCTCCTCCTCTGTTGGTTTGTCCTGTTCACAGCAGATCTTGACAATGGATCCCGCCTGGATGCCATCTGGGAGGAGAATGGTAGGGAACTCGATGAGGTGGTGGTCCTTTGTAAGTAGGAGTGCTAGGGATGCGTCGAGTTTGCCGACGGTGAGAGATACTTCGACCATTGGGAATTATTTTTAACACGACTGCAGTGATAACTGAATGATTTGGCAACTGCAAAGTTGAGAACAAAGAATTTGGGGAATTGCTGTGGTGGGGGTAAGTTTCGAGGTGATGAGCGAGTGTGTTGCTAAGGGTAAATGGATATATGACTAGGGGTACTGAGGTGAGTGGATGTTAGACTGGCTACGCGAGGTTGCAAGTGGCGGATCGGTAAGAAGACGAACTTGGTGTAGAGGAGACTGTGGAGAGGAGAGAGTTATTAAGTGTGGTGCTGTTAGAGCTAGTGAATCGTGGTGAGTGGAGGGTGGTAGTAAGTTATGGACTGTGGCAGTAAGTTATGGACTGTGGCAGTAAGTTATTGACTGAGTAAGTTATTGACTGAGTAAGTTATTGACTGAGTAAGTTATTGACTGTGGTCTTTTAGTGGTAACTTACTGGAAACTTAGCGTTAATTCAGTAACTTATTTCAGTGCAACTTACTGATACTCACTCGAATTTAGTGAGCTTTCCTGAAAAAACTGGAATTTAGCGGTAAATTACTGGTACTCATCTTGACTTACTGAGCTTACTGTGAAAACAACTGATAACTCACTCAAGATTAATGATAGCTAAGGCTTAATAACCACCTGCTACTAACTACGTTTATCCTCAACATGAAAACCAGGTGCAGACAAACTAAAAGACATTATAATAGTATTTCCACCGCTGCTAATTTGCAGGACCAATCCAAACACGCGAATAGCAAGGATGATCGGAAAGTTCATCAAAAGTTAGGTGGGCGAGTACCTTTATTCTGGGACTTTTCACCCTTGGAGCGAATTATCTACTCATTATTCCCTTCAATACATTCTGTTGATTCCCTCCATGTACATCTTTTGGGTGCAAAAATCGGCATAGAATTTGTCTATCCATCGGTCGCAGACTTCGAAAGCCTCGGTTGAGCAAGTTTCACGCTTCAGTCACCTAAACTTCTCTTCTTAATCTACCTCCTGTATTGTATTATTGTACGCGCTTTTCTAAACATGTAAAAGGTTTAACGATTCAATGTAGATTGCACAATCCTGCTCTTGGCACCAAATTAATTGACTAGTGATTCCCTTTATACACCTTCAGTCGCCGCATTCCATTAATGATGTGATGTCTTCTGTTACCATTAGCTCAATCAAAGACATTAATAGATCATATTTGTCTCCAACTCATGCTCGGTTCGATGGTTGCAGCCTAAATGGTTCATTACGGTGCTGTTTTATCACGACTTGAAAACTAACATAGTCCATCTCTTACTCTCAAGGTCGCTTCACCATCACAAAGAGCTGCTAACAGAGAATTTGATTCATGATTCTCGTACTTTAGATAATGTTCTGTGCGCAAACCTCGGTCCCTAACTGTTTTCTCGACTCTTAACCATTCGGTATATCGTCAAGAGCGGCTTCGTGCTTTCGCTCTCCTTCTCATCTTTACTCATTCAAAAGCACCACTAAAAATTTCTTACGCGTGAATTGGGTGTTTAGACCCTTCAGGCCAAATGTATCATCTCACATAAGAATCTCAATCCATTTGCTCAGCCCCTTTGAGCTACAATGCGTGGGGGTTAGCCCATGATTAGAGAATTACTGTGAGTCTGTGAAATTTGCATACTTTTCCAACAAGCATGTCTGTAAATTACGTACGCTTGTTTCTGGGAGGACAACACCTTCCACTGTCCAATATCTCGTTCCACTAATTTACCTGGTATCCGAATTTCATCTTATCCCTAAATTCTTATTATCCCTGAATTTCCATGCCCTAAATTAATTCCTTCCTCCTCGCCTAAACATCCCTTTTCCCCTTCTCACTACCCGCTAAGCTTTGGAAACTCGCAACACTCGAACCACTCGCCAGTACTTCCTTATCAATTTGTCCTAAATTATTCTAGTCTAGTTGTTATATCTCATTAACCGGCCACTCTAAACAACTCACTAATAAATGACTCATAGCTAGTCTCACAAACCACTCCAACAGACACCACCCACTCAAACAAACAAACCAGACAACCAATTATAGCCATTCACCCGACGCTCAAAACCATGCCACGTTGTTATCTCCACGTGATTTGCCCTCCACATAAAAGCCCGATAAGTCAAATATAAATATTCCCCATGCTTTTCTTCTTCCTCGCCCCAATCGCGTACGCCTCTGCGCAACACATCTTCCAGCCCGACTTTAGACAACCGTCGGCATTCGATTCGAGCTCATGCCCAGACCCCCAACTTTCATGCTCCTCAGGCTCCAACCCCACCTGTTGTTTTGAGAGTCCCGGTGGAGTCCTCCTCCAGACGCAGTTCTGGGACTACTACCCTGCAGTGGGTGCTGATGATGAGTTCACGCTCCATGGCCTCTGGCCCGACAACTGTGACGGAACCTTTGAGCAATTTTGTGATTCCTCACTCAATCTCCAGCCTGGCGACATCAAGCGCATTTTGGTGGACGAATTCAATGATGAGGCATTGTTTGAGAAATTGAACAAGAACTGGAAAAACTACAATGGTGATGATGCGTCGTTGTGGTTGCATGAATACAACAAGCATGCGACGTGCATAAATACCTTGAATCCAAGGTGCTACCTGCAGTCGAGTAGTGAGGGTTCTTCCAACCTTCACGTGTACGACTTCTTCCGCATCACTGAATCTCTCTTTTCAAAGCTCCCGACCTTCAAGTTTTTGGCTGATGCTGGCATAAAGCCTGACCCCGACGCTACTTATACTCGCGACCAGATCGCCGCTGCTCTCAGTGCCGGGTTTGGAGGAAAACAGGTATTCTTCAAGTGCAATCGTAACAGAGCACTTCAAGAGGTTTGGTACTTTCACAACATTCGTGGTTCTGTCAGATCTGAGGACTTCATCCCAATTGATGCCTTGAATAAGCCAAGCTGTCCGGAGACTGGAATCAAGTTTTTCCCTAAGGGTCGTGGTCCTGCTCCACCAACGAACCCAGGAAACCCGGGAAACCCCGACAGAGGCTATCTTCGGGTGTCTGGACAAGCCGGATGTTTGATCAGCAATGGCCAGCACTATGGATATGGCACGTGTGCTACGTTCAAGATTCTGGAGTCTGCGTTTGGGGGTGTCAACATCAGGTCCTCGAAGGGCTTCTGTGGTTTCAACAGTGCAGGTCACTTTGATTGTGGTGGATACAGTCCCGCGCAATACCAATTCCAACGCGATATCAACTCAGGTAAGATTGGGTATGGAGGTAAGACCAAGTGGTGTTTGGACAATAGTGCGCTGCATGGACACGGCAAGTACATTCAGACTCCACTTAAGTTATCTGATGGGAAGTGCGAGGAGGTAGAGGTAAGATTTAAGTGAGCACTCGACGAATTCCGACAGACTTGAGCAAATTCTGTTGAGTGTAGCAAACTCGAGTGTGAAGCAACTCAGTTGAGAATATGGCGTGAATCAATAGGAACCACTGAGTTACTACTTCTTCTCACTCTTTTTAATCTTTAGCAAAAGATGAAAAGAATATCGCAGGAGATAAATCAAGAGAAAAGCCTGAGAATGAAAAAGCAATTAAGACAAACATAGCTGGAGTAAAAGAATTGAAGAAAACTACGACTTCACCAAGTGATGATAAATGAAAGACGATGATGAAGTAATGCTGTCAGTAATGCGGCTTTGTAGTGTGGATGGTCAGTAGCAAATATGGTGGTAGTGTGGATGGGCAGTAGCAAATACGGTTTGTAGTGCTTGTGATGAAAGTTGGACGTCCGCTTTAAAGCAACCAAACCGCTTGCACTTCTCTTTACCGCACAGTGTTTCAACTCACTTTCGACATTTGATCTTTCATTCTTCGAAGTTCCCCACATGTTATATACAGTCCACGCTTTCACAGAATTTCATTACGTCATGTCAAATACTGACTTCCTTTGAAAGAAACTGGCTCAGTCGCCATTATAACCCACTCAAGCTTTCATCCTTCATCTGCTACATATCACCCCTTGGTATTGTGTTTCACTCGGATTGTGGGCTGAATAGCAGGATGTGTATGTGACTAATAGTTTACCGTAAACAGTAACTTGGAGATTTTCTTCTTTTTCGTAATAATATATAAAAAATTGGTACAAGAATCACCAACAGGCCGTACAACATAAACAAAGCATCCACCATGCAGGAATTTCAAAACGTCTTGATACAAAATATACTGCACTCTTCTGGTGCCCTCTGAAGGGAAGCTTAAATTTTCACTCTGAAGGAGTTTTTATAATGAAAACCATATATCGACATAAGTTGGCTTTTGTAGTAAAATTCTGCTGAAGATTCCAGTCGATTTCCCAAGCTTGACTTAATCCAGTCATCAAAACGCCACACTACTATCAGCTCACCTCTCACTCACTACCTACTTTCTGTACACTTTTGTATATTATACAACCTTACCGAACTAGAATGATTCAGTTCATTCAGTTGACTCAGTTACCCTGGTATCACTCTTTCACCCCTAATTTGTTATTCCTCAGCCTATTTCTCGCTTCTTTCAGCCTAACCTCCTATCTTGTTCACAAGCCTCTTCCAGGCCAACCTCCCCTTCCCTACTTTGTTATTCCCATCTCCCGAAGATCATCCTGTATCTCAGCATCAGAAGCCCGCTTCAAGAATATCTCCGCGTTCGATGCTTCCGGCGAATCAAGACCAGTATTCACAGCAGCAGGAAAGCCATGGAACTCTATCAAGCCCTGTAGCGAGCCAATCTGGTGATTCACACGATTGCGCTGCAGCACCATCTCATAGAGTGTGTTTTGCTTGATGGCCTTCTTGGTGAGCGGAACCACATCCTCATCGTCTGTCGAACCTGCAACAGTGACGTTTGGAATCTGGGGAATGGCCTGGAAGCCGTACTCGGGCACCAATTGATCGATGTCGTTGCGCTCCTTGTTGATCTTGTACCAAAGAGACGTGGTGTTGGTAATCATTTCGTTCTTGTAGTCCATTACGCGCTTGAGGAAGTCCTGGTGGATCAGAGTGCGCGTGGCACGGGTCTCTTTGTCGATGCACTTCAACTTATATGTGAGGTTGAAGTTAGCCAACTTGACATTTTCCTGATAAAAGCCATTGATTTTGTAGTAGATCTTGGAGAGCTCGGGGTGCAGGCCTTCCAAGCAAAGCTGGAGTTCTCGTTCGAGAAGATTGAGCTTGTCGTGGTATAGTTTGTCGCGAAGCTCCGCGAAGGACGCCTCGATGCTGATGAGCTCTTCGATGGCTTGCTTCCGCTGTTCGTTGAGATCCTCACTCAGGCTCTGGTTGTCTTGGTCATCTTCGTCCTGGCCGTCTTGGTCTTCATCTTGGTCTTCTTCCTGGTCGTCCTGATCCACGTCATCTAGATCATCCTCAGGCTCTGCCTCGAGATCCGCAGCGTCTTCTTCTGGTTGGTCAACAGAACCTGAGGGACTGCCCGCGACTTTTTCAGAGTCTTTTTCAGAGTCTTTTTCAGAGTCTTTTTCAGAGTCTTTGGATTCCGATTCCGATTCCGATTCTTTGGGCTTTTTGGAGTCTGTACAGTCTTTAGACTCTTTAGACACTATGGACTTCTTGTCGGACTCCTTCACTTCGTCTTTAGATCCAGTTTCGGACTCTTGTATTTCGTCATCGGCGTCTCCAATCAGCTCGTCCACGTTGATTTGCTCGTCATCCACCTTCGCCCTTTTTATAGGTGACTCGGGTTCCGAGGAAGACCTCTTGCTCAGCCCACTCGATCCGTGCTCGGACGACCTCTTGATCATTTCTCCCGACCCGCGCTGGGCCTCCGTCAAACGTGCCAAATGCTGCAAGTCCGAGGGCTCGTCGTCGTCCAAAAAGTCCATCTTGTCAGTTTCCGCCTCGGAGTCGTCGTCTCCCAAGTCGCTCAACTCAGAGCTTTCATAGCTTTTGAAAGGCTCTTCGAGCTGAAGGTCAAAAGGTGGCGACGTGGCAATGTCCGTAAGAGGCGAGTCTTTGCCATTGTCGTCGGGTTTGGTCTTGGAGAGGCCGGACACGCTCTCTCTCGAAACATTCCGAGAAGCTATGCTCACCAAGTTCCGGTTCTCTGGTTCGGAGGTCAGGACTGCTTTCTCTATGGACCCGGTCGATTTTTGGTGTAATGTGGCCGACTTGTCGTGTGATCTGGCCATATCCCCCAGGTTGTCTCCGCTGGTCTGGGTGCCTTGTGAACGATCCGAGATCTTGGGGCCAACCTTCTTCGTGTGGTCAATCGACCCATGCACCCCCGTCTCTGGATCGCCATGGCCAAGTTGGTTCTCGTTGTGGGTGGTAGTATTTCCCCCACTTCTCTGATGTTGGGTGTTTTGTAGCATTTCGCCATTGGCTTCTTTCTTGACAGTGCCTGTGACGTACACAGAGTCCAAGTTCGAGTTTGTATCTCTCTTTCTGAGAAGATTGTCCGCGTTTTCCGCGATGTTGACTCCCACGTTCATTGTAGGTGTTTGTCTTTTTTTGGCCGACGGCTTTTTGGTGTGCAGGACTCTTTTTTTGCTCATCGCGATAAAAGTTACACTTTCAGTTTACCCAACATGTCTACCTTCCTGACCCTTTTTGGGGGTGCTAAGGACAAGATCCACTCGACCATCGACAGCTTGTTCAAAAGCTCGAGTGGTCCGGTCACTTCCGAGCAGTTGAGAAGCACGAGAACTGTGGTAGAGATCAAGGAGAGAGAGGAGGAGAAGGAGAAGAAGCAGAAGGAGGAGAAGCAGAAGGAGGAGAAGAAGGATGAGAGCGAGGAGAATGAAGAGGCAGAAGGCGAGTCCAACGAGGAACAAGCCGATTCCGACAAAGACCAGGAAAGTCAGGATGCAAGTGAGAAAGAAAATGCAAGTGAGGATGAGGATGTCATCATGGAAGAGGTCCACAGCAAGAGCAAAAAGCACGACGACAACGAAGATCTCGAAGCAAAGTACTTTGAGAAGATGCTCAAAACCGACGAGGAACCAGCCCCTGCCCCTAAGACCACAGAAACAACCTCTGCCCCTGCAAAAGCCATCAACTTGAAGGAGGACGAACTCGAACAGGCAGAGCGTACCGTTTTCGTGGGAAACGTCAGCTCTTCCGTCATCGCTGATAGACAGGTGTACAAGAACTTCAAGAAGCTCTTTGCACAGTGCGGAAAAGTCGACTCGATCCGCTTCCGTTCCATTGCCTTCGATGAGGCAGTGCCGCGTAAAGTTGCTTTTGCTCGCAAGTCCTTGCACAAGCTGAGAGAATCCTGTAACGCCTACGTTGTGTACAAGGAGAAGGAAGCATCTCGCCGTGCGCCACAGCTCTTCAATGCCACCGTTTTCGAGAAGCTCCACATCCGTGTGGACCACGTTGCCCACCCTAGTGCTCGTGACAACAAGCGCACGATTTTCGTGGGTAACTTGGACTTTGAGGAGAAGGAGGAGACCTTGTGGAAGTACTTCAATGGGCTCACTGGCGGCGATGTAGAGAGTGTGCGTGTTGTGCGCGACCCCAAGACAAACTTGGGCAAGGGTTTTGCCATGGTGCAATTCAAGGACTCTTTGAGTGTCAACAAGGTGCTTATGGCCAACGACAAGCCCATGGCTGCGAAGGGCCGCAAATTGCGTATTTCGCGTGCTAAGTCTTATGCCAAGCCGTCGATCTTGTCGCCAAACCATGTTGACAACCAGAAGAAGCGCAGTAAGAAGCCGTTAACCGACAAGCAGAAGACCAAGCTTGGTCGTGCACAGAGCATTTTGGGCAAGGCCGACCGTGCCAGTGCCGGAAAGTTGGAGGGTACAAGAGCCACCAAGGGAAGTGCTATTGCTGGTATCAAGGGGTTGAAGTCTGCCAAGGGTAAGGTTAAGAAGCCTAGATTGAGAGAGAGATCTCAGAAGTTCAAGGAGGAGAGGGACGAGATGAGAAAGGAGATCAAGGGAAAGAAGGAGGAGAAGGGGGGCAAGAAGGGGGGAAAGGAGAGAGCAAAGGGCGGGGCAAAGGGCGGAGCAAAGGAGAGAAAGCCAAAGGAGAGAAAGCCAAAGGAGGCAAAGTAAGGAGAGAGTAAGAATGAACTGAGGGGTATTGGGAGAAGATGTAGAAGTAGTAGACTATGAGCGAGTGACTTGATAAGTGCTTGTGTCTTGGCGGATTCATTTGGGGTTTAGGGAGATTAAGTAAGTCATTGAGTTATTGTAGGGGGTGAATGGCATATTCAAGGTTCACGGTTATGTGACTGTGTCAGAGAGGTAGGAACATTAGGAACATTAGGAACACTAGGAACATTAGGAACACTAGGAACATTAGGAACACTAGGAACACTAGGAACACTAGGAACACTAGGAACACTAGGAACACTAGGAACACTAGGAACACTAGGAACACTAGGAACACTAGGAACACTAGCATATACCACACTATAGAGCAAATAGAGCAGCATCTACTCCCACTGTTTAGAAAACTCTTTTCCTAATGCATAAAAAATATTTGCAACCATTCTAACCGCAACTTGAACTTCCCAGCTATTGCGTGATTTTATTTGACGTGGTTAATGGTTTATGGAAATGGAAGTGCTGCGCCTTGGAACTGTGAACAACCTTGCGTAAGGTGTGAGACGCTCGGGTAGTTGATGAGGATTGTAGATAAGCAAGTAGGTAAGTGGGTAAGGTAAGTGCGGTTAAGTAATCGAGTAAAGCATTCGAGTGAACTAACCGAGTGAAGTTGATGTCCGTCATCTTCTGTAGGGTCATTCATAACACATAATCTCTTATCTTGTTCCTGGAAGGAATATCACCAGCCTAAAAGCATCACTGGCTTTATCACCAATTCACTCTGTTGATCTACAAAACATAGCTTAGCTACTGCTGTACCATAGATGTTTTTTCTATGACACCCACATAAGGACTACCCACCAGCTGCCCACATAAGGACTACCCACCAGCTGCCCACATAAGGACCACCCCCAGCTGATCATTTTTCCGTGCTCGGCAAGCATTACGTAATCACAATAAGGATTGAGCAGCCTTTTTAGGCATACCGTTGTGAAGTAGATCGGAGTTATACTATGATGTTTAGGAGACATTGGAGTTGTGTAGTGGACTCCCGGAAGTGTTTAGTAGCCATCGGATGTGTGAATCGTTATATTAGAAACGACCCAATACTAACATAGACCGATTGTTCCTCTTTAACTCCGCTCGCTCTCCACTGCCTTTACACAAAACTTTTTTTGCCACAGTATTATCTTATCGTTATCATTAAAGCCGTCATAAATGGTCTCCCCACAGTGGTTCAATGGGAGAGTCAATACATCAAAGTAGCAATGATAGCATCAAAGAGACCCAGAGATTCCCGATGAAACCATTGGCATACTGCTAAACAATGGGTTGGATGCGCCACTGGAATCCGCGTTTTAGTTCGCCCCCTGTAACCACACCAGTCGCACGGCACAAATATAAATACCCCCGCTTCGGCTCATTAAGACAACCATGTCGATCTACAAGTACTTCTTTGGGAAACCAAAGACCGAGATCAAAGCCGAACCTATTGTGTACAATGAAAAGCACGCTGATACCGACTCCATTGAGCACCTCTTGCGCGGTCTCAAGTTGGAACACGCTTCTAACTCTTCGCTCCTCCAGTCACTTTCTTCGTGGGAAGAACAGCTTCTCGAGGACCCAAAGAACCGCTTGGCCCAGACTGCGCTTGCCCATTCAGCAATCAAGCAGAATGTGAGCAACTTCAACGCTGCTTCGGACCGTTATCTTTTCAACACCGAGGTCGATGTGGTGGGGTCGCCACTGCACTTGAACAACCAGAACCTGTCTGGAAGGTGCTGGATCTTTGCCACTTCCAACGTGTTGAGGTCCAAGATCATCAAAAAGTACAACTTGAAGGACGACTCGTTCCAGCTTTCACAGGCGTACATTTTCTTCTACGATAAGCTTGAGAAAGCCAACTTCTTCTTGGAGAATGTGCTCAAGACCGCCGACGAGGACTTGGACTCACGCTTGGTGCAGTTTTTACTCGGTGGTCCGGTTGGTGACGGTGGCCAATGGGACATGATCATCAACGTGGTCAACAAGTATGGTCTTGTTCCAAACGAGTTGTTTCCAGACAACTTCCAGGCCAAGGCCACGAGCACGTTGAACTTCTTTTTGACAGAGAAGTTGCGTGAGTTCGCCCTTGTTTTGAGGGAGTTGGCTCGTCAAAAGCTCCCCAAGCACGTACTCGAGCAGGTCAAGAACACCATGAACAAGGAGGTCTACAAGATCATCGCGTTGCTGTTGGGCGCCCCACCAAAGCCAAACGACTCGTTCGTGTGGGAGTTTGTTGACAAGGACGGCCAGTACCGCCGTTACGAAACTACTCCCAAGGAGTTTGCGCAGAAGTACACGGGGACCGATGTCAACGAGTACTTTTCGCTCATCAACGACCCGCGTAATGAGTACAACAAGTTGTATACTGTGGACTACTTGAACAACGTTCTGGAGGGTAAGCCCATTGAGTACGTCAACTTAGAGATTTCGGCATTGAAGAAGGCGGCCATTAAGATGTTGCAGGCCAACGAGCCAGTCTTCTTTGGGTGCGATGTTGGAAAGGACAGCGACTCTGCACTCGGAATCATGGATAACAAGAGCTTCGACTTCAGTTTGGCCTTTGGAACAACTGTGCAGCTTTCCAAGGCCGAGCGTTTACGTTCGGGATCCTCGCAGATGACCCATGCCATGACACTCACGGGTGTTCACTTGGACCCTAACGGTTTGCCTTTGCGCTGGAAGGTCGAGAACAGTTGGGGGCCAGATGTTGGCGACAAGGGATACTTCTTGATGACAGACAGCTGGTTTGACGAGTATGTGTTCCAGATTGTCACACAGAAGAAGTATGTTGGAAAAGACGTGTATGAAGTGTGGAAGGGTAAGGACTACTCTGTTTTGCCATACTACGATCCAATGGGTCTGTTGGCTTAGACCATACACTGCAGTGAGTTAATAAATGAACAACCAACTAGTATAGTATAACGTAGTTCGCAGCCAATTTGCAAAAAGGGAGCTGGTTTAATTGAGATGAAAGGGATGATTAGGGACATCAACAAAATAGTGAGTGGACGATTGAGGATAAAAGATATATGATCAGAATATCGGACCAATTGGAACAGGAAAAAATTAAAAAAATAGTGACTCCTAGGCGGTTCGAACGCCTGCATCTTTACGATAGTAGAACTTGAGTCTACCGCCTTAACCACTCGGCCAAAGAGCCCCAATATATTGTAATTGTTAGCTGAATATAACAGAAAGAAAAAGTCAAAAGATTCATAGATTTGGTAGTAGAAGCTGGCGATGAATATTTATATACAAGTTAGTTATGAATATTGCAATAGAACCATTAGAAACTCAAGATCTTAAGTGGATTGCCCATCAGTGGTGGTCCAGGGTTAATTAAACCCACTCTTCAGAGGCGCTGCAACAAAATCCATATACACTCAAATTATATCTTTGAGACTACTCCAAAATCCATATACACTCAAATTATATCTTTGAGACTACTCCCTGTCGACTTCGACAGTCACTTCCCAAGCCACTCACCTTTCTTCATCTAAGTTTCTTCTAAATATATTTCTCAGTTCAGTCTCTAACCAACTATGTTGCTCGTGCCGATCAGATCAATTTTTCACTGATTCGTGATATTTGGCAACATCCCACTGTTATCTGTCTTCAGTAACCCAGCCCACTCTCATACACCCAGTAGCTACAACACCATCATTTCTCAGCCAACTTCCTCTTGTCTTTGTCAGCTCATTACTATACCAGTCTACTTAGTTATCACTTGAATTTTTATTTTCACGCATGTCCTTCCTATCGTCATTCGAATCGGCAGCATCTCCGAACGACCTCCACAACTTGATCAGCAGGATTGACACAGCCGTGGAGAAAATCGAAGCGGATCTCCACCAGCATGTAAAAATCAAGCTGCGAGCTCACCAGCTCGAGCAAGACCAGCTCGAACTCGCGCGACAAACAAGACTCCACGGCGCAATAGACATGTCCCTGAACCTCACGGGGATATTTGGCAGTGCAGTGGATCTCGGAAGAGCACTCACCTACAAGATTAAGCTGTTGGATGTCGAGATTGGCAACGTCAATGCGACCTTGGATTATGTCCAGCACATCCAGTCGCTCAAGGCCAACATCAACCAAGCAAGTTATGCGATTGAACACGAAAACTGGGACGTCGCTGCACGTGCGGTGGGAAAAATACAACAGATTCCTTCGGATTTGATTGAGGGGCGTTTTGCTTCAGTGGTGATTCCCACAGCAGAGATTCCCGACCCACCAGCCACGGTTGTTGCGCGGTTTACTGAACAACTAGCGACAAAGTTCCGTGGGGGATTCGAAGAGGCTGCAGAGAAGCGTGATGTTGCGCGCATAACGGAGTATTTCAAGTTGTTTCCGTTGATTGGTAGGCATGATGACGGTCTTGCATGCTATGCGAAGTTTATTTCGTCTGTCGTGGCCGATACGTGCAAAAATCTTTTGGGTAGCGTGGTGAACAGGGAGAACCTTAAGGCGGGGGTATTTGGAAGTCTCACAATCCAGTTTTTTGAGAGTGTTCTGGTGATGTTGGTTCAGCACGAGCCTTTGATCAAGGCACATTATGGAGAGAAGGCTGACAGCGGTGCTACCAAGCCATCCATTTCACACATTCAGCAGGTTGTTTCTCTCTTGCAGTCTGAAATAGACTCACAGACCGGTATAATCTTGGACACTTTCTATGATTCTCGCCGTATCGACAAGCTTTTCCAAGACATCGACCTCTACTCGTTCCCTGGGTTGAAAGCAAGCGACGAGATCGTCGAGGATGACGATATAATTTCGATTGTCGGCGTGGGAGATCTCATTGCAGAGCTTGCTACTATCATCCAACAGTGGACATTGTACAAGATGTTCTTGCAAAGGCGGTACTTCACCGAAAGCGAGGAGCAAGATGGGGAAGAGAAGAGCCAGAAAGACGTGCTCCCATCCTCAATCTCGCAGTCAAGACTTCAGAAGACAATGGACACAAAAGTCATTCCTACGTTCGAGAAACTTTGCTCGTTTTACTTCCGGCGTTCGATCGAAAAGGCCATTTCTATTGAACAGGTGGGCGATATAGAACCGCTCCTTCACCCATCAGCCCCTATAGACGAGCCTGTGTGCACAAGTGTGGTGGAAGACACCACCCTTATTCTCAATAACACGCTCAAGCAGGTTGTTGGCACAGGCGTTCCATCGACGGTGAAGCATTTCGTGGCCAAGGCTATACAAGTGCTTCAAAAGGATCTCATCGCCTTTTTGGTGCGCAAGTTATCTGCAAACCTGCCAAGATACAACACAGTACTTCAGCTTGTGCAAAAACAGCTTCCACAGCAGGACCAGAACTTTTTCGGCAGCATAGGTGTGGCTGAAAACTCAACCAATACCCCATCACACCTTCTCTTCATCACGTATCTCAACTCTGTGGCCACCATCCAAGACTACACTGCTAAAATCACGGCAGCCGTGGTTGCAAATTTGCGTATGAGCACTCGTGACAATAACATTGTGCGTGGTGTTTTGAACGATGAGCTCACGGGCCCATTTTCTACGGCTACAAATCGTGTGGTGAGTGACCTGCTCATTGCGCTTTACAACCAGCTGCTCAAAACGCGAGTTTTAGGCGCGGTGTCGGAGTTTCTCCCTGAGCGCGAGGAAATTTTCCATTCTGCATACGGTGTACATGACGATATTGTTTCACAGTTCTGTCAAACGTGGCTGCTGATGATGGAACCGTACCGCCGCACCATGCACGCGCTGGTATACTTCAAAACCCAGCGTCTTGTGGTAATCAATTTGGTGAACATCCTCGAGAAACGCATGCTTCTGCTCATGCGTCGTTTTGGAGTGAGCGAGAGTGGGTCGGTTAAATTGGAGCGCGACGTTTCGGGCTTGATTTCCGAGGTCTGTGGAGACAACTACCAGTTACGCGAGAAGTTTGTGCGGGTGACTCAGATTGTGTTGTTGGTGGGCTTGGATGACGAGGAGTACGTTGAAAGCACTAGACATGTGAACCAGGCAGGCGAGAGTGAGTATTTGGGGGTGAACTGGGTGCTTACTCCACAGGAGAGGGAGATGATGAGAGGGTGGAGGAGATAAGGGGGAGGAGGAGATGAAAGGGAGGAGGAGATGAAAGGGAGGAGGAGATAATTAGTGGTAATGAAAGCTAGTCAGCACTAGTAAAGGCGACTACTGAGTTATTGAAACTGACTTATGTAGGTGACAAGTGAAAGTAAGGAAGCTCTTCAGTGTATTTTTGGTGGTTTCTTCGTAAATGGCCAAACAGGCTTTGGGTGCAAAATATCTTTTGTTGCACAAAGCATTGGTGAGCTGCGTGAAACGTGACAAGAAGAACTCAGGCTTTGCGAATACTTCTGTAGGTAACAGAAAGAGGTTATTTTTGATATTTGCTAAGTAGAATGCAGATGTTTATGCGACTGTAGATGTTAGGGATGGCCTGTAGGTAAAAGAGAAGGCGCTTGTGATAGTATTTTATAAAGACCAGTTGGCCAGGGGCATATGCTGATTGTTCTGTAAGTCGACGAGACTTCAATGTGAGAGTCGATGATGTTTGGGAGTCGGCCATTTATTATTTGTTCTCAGTCATACTAACTTTGGTGTTGACACAACCAAGAGAACGACCTGAAGTCACATGTAAAACCAATTAAGAACACATTCTTGACCACTGGAATTTTCGAAAGAGAAGATGCCTCAGTGATTTTTAAGATCATTTGGTAATTATCACACAAATAGCTCTTTGTTTACCACAAATCGTTGATGCAAGAATCCTACAAAATGCTTTTCATTCATTATCATTAATATATGCTAGCTAGTTCATAATTCTACAATGTAGAATACTAAGTTGAATTGACATCCAACCTATTTTTCGCCTTACTTGAGTCTTCACTTGTATAATAATCCGCAGTGGGTTTCAGGCGAGTATGATGACTTGGTAAGGGAGTTTGGTTTGGTAAGGAAAGTTCTTCAGAAGATGCAAGAACCGCGTACAGAGACCCGGTTTAGACGTCGGGGTTGAGATATGTTCATAATCTCAGTTAGTGCTTCACTCACCACTCTCACTGATATCACTGTAAAAATAGGTTCCTCTTGAGTCCTTCAGCTCGGCCAAACACTCACCACCCAATTCCACAAAGAAATCGCCCAAGAATCATTCTGAACTATGCACTCCACCATTCACATCAGCTCATCGCTCAGTGATCATTGTAAAATTAACTGAGTTTGCTCGTCACTGAGAGGTCAGCTCATAGTTCACTGATCACTCAGTGTCCTCCTTGATTCTCAACCTCCCCACCACACCCTCAAACCGAGGATGCGTAAACTCACACTCCGGCCCCTTCGGACAAAAACCACTCAAATACAACGGACAAACAATACGCCGGATGTGTCTCCGCGGACAGTCGGGCCCATCAGGACAGAATCCCATCGTGTAGTTCAAACACTCGGGTATTTTCGACTGCGGATCCACATGCAAGTACAAGCACTCGGGAGTCTGGGTGCAAAATCCATTTTTCAGGAAGAACAAACATTCGGGCATCTTTCTGAGGTTGTACTCGTGGAGAAACTCACAGTGGTCGTTCTTCTTGCAAAGCCCACGCAACCAATGTTTGCACACGATCTTGTTGTTGTACATTTGCGGAACGTGTTTGTTGGGGCATTTAGTTCCATTGGGGCACAGCGTGGTTGGTTTGAGGGGATTGAACATGGGACATATGGGGCGGTCTGGGTTGAGCCCAAAGTTGTACTCCTTCTGGAGGAAACCCTCAAATTTGAAAGGCTTATCGTGAGTATCGGGGTGGATGATGGGGTTTAATCGAAGCATGCTGATTAATTTTTAAGAAAAACTGGTTTTTAGTGTGAGAGTTTTGGTGATAAGTTGGGAGTTAATGAAGAAGCAGGATGCGCAGATTTAAGGACTTTTAGTCGCGCGACTTGTATTTAATTAGGGTGACTATTAGTGGCTGTAGGTGGTTATCCGTGGCTTTGGTGATTACTCAACCTTTCAGCCACTTTAATCTATTAATTAATGGTGAAATCAGTAATGGGAGTGATGGATAGTGATCACTAATCAATCACAATCAGACTATCAAATAATCATCGACTTCAAGTGGTTAAGTGAGTGATTGCGAGTAATAGGAAGCTGCCATTTTCAAGGGCAAAAACAGGAGTTCGGAGTTCGGTGCCAATAGAAGTCACTAGAAGATGGCAGAAAGCAATCACGCGAATCACATGTCAAGTATCAATCGCTAACCCTCCACGTGTTCAGCCATCCAAGACTACATATGTTGATTTAATGCGGATGACTGATTAATTGGGGATTAATATCAAGAAGTACTTGCATTTGAAAAGTGCTTAAGAAGTGTTTGAATAGTATTTGAAAAGTATTTGCGTAAGTGTTTGAATACAATTGATTAAGAGGTATTTAAGAAGTATTCGAATAGGAACTGTTTATTAAGAACTGTTGTTTATTTAATTAATGTCTTTGAAGAAATGTTATCTTGTTATTCAATCAAGCTCTTCAACCTCACCTTTCTCTCAACCCCTACAATCTCTGAAAGCCACAACACAATCTCAGTCAACATTCTACTACTATCCTTACCGTAATACATTTCTAAGTATACATGTTATTCACACTATACGATTAGCGTAATAGATTAGATGTTGGATGGGTACAACATGACTCTGACAGAAGCACCGAAAGTCTTAGCTGGCAAGTTCTTCTTGAAGTTGGCTCTGACAACACCGTTGTTGCCGTGAGTTCTGGTGACCTTACCCCAGATAACTCTGATCTTAGAACCTCTAACCTCCTTAGAAGCTCTGTAGACGTAGGCGATTCTCTTACCCAAGTAGAACTTGGCCTCCTGTGGGTTGGCGACACCCTCGATCTGAATCAACGAGATGTTTGGGTTGGTAACGTGCTTAGAACGCTGGTATGACAAGTGCTTACCTTTAACGTATACTAGAAATGTTAGTAGTGAACATGGAGTGCGAGCTAACATGGACTGTTAACTGGGAACATCGTCAACTGGGAACATCGTCAACTTGGTGTGACATGTACGCATCCATCATTTATATTGGTGGCGGATGCAATGTTGTCGGTCTTCAGGCGTTGTACATACATCTGTGAGCTTCAGCCATTTTGTCGATATCGAAGTGGTATGAAAAAGAAGCGAACTTCAAGAGAATCTTTTTTTAGTGTGAGTGTTTCTGGGCTGAAAATTTTCCAGCTACTGAGATTGTGTGCAGGCCGGGCAAGAGCCCTAAGCCACGTGACACGTTTCCACCGCCATCGAGTACAGCTTATGTAAGCGTGTATGTGCAGGCGGCTGCCGGATGGGGTGGTGGGCTGGTACGGTGGCTCTGGTGAGCTGAGAGTTGGCATGTTTGTAGGACAGTGGCAGGTGGTCTTGCAAGAGTGGAAGTATGAAGAGGAAGTGCGGTGAATAGAGGAGCAAAGAATTCAATGTGGTAGAGTAGCGGGAGGCACTTGAGGAGTGTGGGTGCAGTCATAGAGGCTAGTGAGAAGTAGACATGGAAGAGTAGCAAGGAGTAGACATGGAAGAGTAGCAAGGAGTAGACACAGAAGAGTAGCGAGAAGTAGTCATGTAAACAACTGAAGCTGTGGACGATGTAGATTACAAATGCCATGAATGCCGTTACATCAGCGAGAGCAGACGTTCAGCTGTGAATATGTGATAGTATCACGTGCATTATACAGAAACCCGTTGGCTGCAACACCAAGGAAATGGTTAAATGTTGGGCATATTATACATGGGTACATTGGAAGCATAATAGGAAATGATTCCAAAAACTTGCTAATGACCACGGGATACCTACGTAGCATATGTTGATCACGCTATGACCCTGCAATGAAAATCACTAAAACAGTATTAGCTCTTGCTACTGGTCAACTAAGAAGATTTCGACATCTTCACCAAAGCAAAGGATCCCATCCTTTATTGAGGGATAGCTTCAGCGAGGCTTGTGAGAGAAATTACAACTGAAGTGTACAAAGTATCGTTCATTTCACACTAAGCACTTTTGAACTGTACCAGCCATGTGATACTAGATCACATGTAGTATCATGTGACCCACTCGACAATACATGAACTCTCTTTCATATACTCCTTTTAAACTCCCCACCAATACCACGAAGTTGATTGGATCAACTATTTCGCTGTTGCTGCTCTTATTATATGAGTGCGCTTGCAAAAAAGTACCTTGACTGATCATCTTTCCGTCTACAAGCCGATATCCTTCTTTGGCTTTGCAGCCACCTAAAACTTTACGCTAGCAGATCTCAACGCTGAAGCGTTTAAGGTGCAGCGTGACTACTGATATGGGGTTTAGTCTTGTAATGTTTATAGCATTCTCATGAGTGAAGATTCTAGCACTGTTGCACACTTGAATGTCTTCTATTTCCTTGCAACAGAATACAATTGAACACACAAACTGCTCTACCAGCGTAAAGATAACGCACAGAGAAGATCCAACGACTGCAAATGCGTTTCATAATGCTCTATCCCCAAATTATCACAATCAACAAGGTCATGTGACAAAGCTCGTGACGTCAGTCACTTTGAGTTCATTAGGATATATATCATACATACAACTGAATACGGCCATATGTACGTCCATTAACAAAACTGCGGCAGACAAAGTATGCCAATTTGCTAGTTGGATTTCATCAGAAGCATGTGTTGGAACTCCAGAAAGTTGGCCGAAATTGGAAGAGGTGCTTAATGTACTTCTTTTTGTACTTGATCAGGAATTGGTCGTAATATTCATTTACCTAGATAGTGTGATATATAAACGTCAAGCTTATGTATGCAATTAGTTGATTGGGCACCATTTTCTTTTAATTTGTTGTATGAATACTGATAAATCTACACTTGAGACTAAAAATTCAGGCTCAAATCAAGGTTCCAGCCACAAAGGTAGTCGTTTTGTTTTTTGAAAAGTATATAGTCATCCCGGGTAGAGGAAGTATCGAAAAGCTATATGTGTAAAACTCTCGTAGCCAATTTCGTAAATAATGGCTGCAAAATATTACATAATTTCTGTATTTGTGTACAAACACCAGTGTTTGTAAAATTTAATATCACCACTTCTCGAAGCCAGAATTTGAGCAAACCCTGAAGCTTAGTGTGTACAAGCGTGAGATGACAGGCTGCCACTTTTACGCAACTGCATCCCTTTGAAGCAACATGCTTCATTGGCTCAGCCTAAAAACTGATCATAGCTGCTAAGTAACAGCTTTATTAATGGCACAAAAGTTCAATTGGAGGCAATGTCCCCCCACTGTCAGCCATCTGGAGATGTGCGTGACTGCTGGTTCAAGCTACCATATGGCAAAGCCCTTTGGAATGCGCGATGTTGAACTTCCATTAGTAGAGTGGGGATGTGATATATTCAGGGAGAGGTGAAACGCCGACACCAGTACTAACTTTCTTATGACGAAAAGTCCGATCCCGGTAAACGCTACCGTATCAATACTGACACAGAACTATGATTTCTGAGTTGCTGATAACAGCTTCACCTTCTCCAGCGCACAAGCGTGGTTGCAAAGTATTGATTTCAATATACAGCCTTGAGCTATTTGAGGAATCGCTGACTATCATAAGAAAGGGCAAGTATCTGGGCTGAGGCAGTGT